>CM060181.1:25552252-25854752 GCA_030549775.1 Tamarix chinensis
GGAACACCTCTTGAGTCGAGGTCAGTGAGGCTGATTTTTCAGTCCACCGGCTATAATAGTGATTAGGTGCATTTTACCCTGTTGAGTGATTCTAGTCAACCGACTATAATAGTGGTCAAGCGCATTTGGCTCTATGGTGTGTTTCTGGTCCACCGGCTATAATAGTAGGGTTCCTATACTCATGCAGATTTAATGTGAGAAATGTGTGACCCAGAAATATAAGGCATGGAAAGATACTAATTATTTACAGTGGAACATCATATGAGTCGAGACCAGTGAGGTTATATATTTTTCGGTCCACCGGCTATAATAGTGGTCAGGTACATTATGCCCTGTGGAGTGTTTCCGGTCTAATGGCTATAAAAGTAGGGTTCTTGTACTCACATAAAATTAATATAAGAGATGTATAAGATAAAATATTATTCTAATTCTGGCCTGATCTTATGAACCTTAATCATGCTTGCTATGATGCACGCGTTATTTTTTTGTCTGGCCTTACTTGTTTGTTGCTTGCTGGCCTTACCCATATGGTTACCTTACTCAGTACGTAGTATACTAACCACCCGTTTCATGGGTGTTGCTCATTTCCACAAGCAAAAGGCCCTTCTGAATTTTTGCGGGTAGGTGGGACTGTGTTTGATGCGTATGACGTACTGGATGCGTTAGGCAGGGATGTGTGCTGACCATTGGACCTACCTCGGGCCAAGAGTGGATGTTGGTTGGACTCTCTTATTCCTGTTTACTAATGGTTCTCGATTTATTTCAATTTTGTTTTATGGCATTGTAGCCTTTTATCCCTTTTAGGCACTTGACTATATAACTCATTTTTTTTATTGTAACAACTTTTACGTGCACTCTGATTTTAGTGTTATGAACACTTGATTTCTATGAATTTGTGTTTAATTTTGCCTAATTTTTTATAAAACTTTTCTTTAGCCTTATGGTTAGTACGAGACTGGCTGGGGAGCGCGCTTATACTGATCACGGCGGTAGCACCCCTGTACTTATATTTGCCTATTTCAATGAAAATTTTCAACTGTGATTTTTGAAGGTGTTAAAATAATGATGCCTCTATCATCACTATCATATGAGATAAGAATGGCATGGTAAAGAAGTTGGTATCAGTGTATCTAGTAACGATAAGTAGGATTGGGAGATTTATTTTCATTTTATTGATAATGGATGAGGGGAATGGATGAGCTCCATCAACATATCCCATAATATTGTTGTAATATCCCGTCAAAAAATCCTTCAAAATGTATTTAAAGTTATGTTGATATAAATTAAATTAGTGTTAGTTTTGAAAAGGGCTTGAAATTCTAATAAAAATGTGAATTTCAGGCATATAAGTCAATCAGTTGCCATAATTGATTAACCAATATACTTAGGGACTAGCATTTTTATTCCCTAATAAACCAGTGGACTGGTCTACCCAAAATAATTGATTGGTTGTCCTGCAAGTTTAGATCACTTTCTAATTTTGATTTGAATCTTCCAATGTTTATAAAAACTTCTAATTAGAATATATTTGTGCTAATAAGTATATTTTGATTATTTAAGATTGTTTTACATATTTTAGATCATTCTATAAATTTATTTAGCTAAAATTCCCCTAAGTATTTTTATGGTATTTTTTACCTTCTCTATCTATCCTTCACTTTCCTCTCTCCTCTAGCAATCATGGTGCATGTTTGACTTCCCACACCATTTTTTTCTAACTTACTAACCATCTAACATGCCTCCCTTTGACTACACTACCTCTTTCACCTCGTCGTGCATTTCTCCTATCTATAGTTACCCACTCTCAACCATGTTAGCCCTTTTCTCTATCCCCCCTTGAGGATGTCGACTAGCTCTTATTTATTTTACATTCCTAACTCATTTTTACTCCTTACCTCCTACACTTGCTCAATTTTATATGTTTTTTTTGTGAAAAAAATTCCTAAGTATTAGGCATTCCTCACTTTTCTCCCTTTTTCTTCTTTATTGGGAAAAAATAGAGGCTTGCCTCTTGTCTTCTCATTCTTTATCGAATCATTGCCTCTCCTTTCTTCTTATGATCTTATCTTAGTTTTTCCTTGTTTCTCTTAAGCAAGGAATGGTTAAGGTTGGAGAAAAGTTGCATATCTTAGCTTTATCCTCCTTAAAATTCCATTTTGAGATAAAGGTTGAGTTATGTCTTTTCCTTCTTATTTTGATTTTCATTTTACTAAGTTTTGAAAAGGAGTTTTAATATTTTTGATTCTTGATTATATTAGGAAATAAATATCTTGGTAGAGACTATCAAGTTAGGATTATTTGTGTGCTAGAAGATATACTTGGAGGTAAGGCATCATTATATTTAATATGAATAAAGTCTTGTGTTGTTTGTTATGGTTTCAAGTCCTTGGTATGTTTCTATGATGTGTAAGTACATTTTAAGTTATTGGATTTGAGCATGTGAAAACATTTAATATATGAGATTTTAGAGCATGTATTTAAGTATTTTGATATCATATATTAATTTTGTAAAATTTAAGCATGATCTTGCAGTGTATTGATTCTATCATGTGCTTATGTGGATTTCTATGTGAAACATATGTTTTTTGTGTGTGTTTTATGACATAAAAGCATGATAGGACTAAATTAAGAAGTTAGTGAGTTTTAATCATGCGTGTTTTAAGGATTTGAGCATTGTTTTTCCAAGACCAATCAACTAGTTGTATGAATAGTCATTTAGGTTGGTATCCACAATGGGCTAGTTACTTGAACATTCAATTAGTTTGATGAATTGGTTGTCTAGTCTCTATGAGTAGTTGATTGACTTACCTAACCTATCGACTGGTTACGTTATGACCAGAGGAGTTTAGCCTTTACTTAGGTACATCATATGGTTTGGCCAAATCCACCAACTTGTTCCTATGAACAATCGAATAGTTTGACCAACTAGTCAACTAGTTTTAAGGTGTGATGTTTTTCCTCAAGTTTGGTATGACCAAACCAGTTGATAGGTCATAACGATTGATTGACTAGTCTAGATTAGTTTTCCATGTTTATTTGTTATTTTATGTTCTTTATTTGGGACTTCAATATTCATGTTTCCATGTAATTATAATATTTTAATCATGATCTCAACCTTATTTAACCATAATCTAATAGGGATCAAAATGATAAAGTTGTGATACCTTATGTGGTTAAGTTTCGTATCATCTCTTAAGACTCAATTGGTAGCTTTTGTGTCTTATGTTGTGCTTGATGTTATTACTTAGAAACACCCAATTGGTTATGAATGGAATTAATTGTAATTTTAATATCATTAGGAATTTAATATTGATGGATTAAGATTTTGTTCGAACATTTTTCTCTGACTCATGGGATAGCTAGCTAGGAGGTAATGGATGGGTCACCCTATATTTTTATATGTTCACTCCTTACCCATTTCTTTCTCTACCAAGTTGCGATTTCTAAGGGTTACATGGCATCGATGTCCAATACGAGTGGGTGAGGTATCCTAGTACAAGCCCCTTGGCACTTCGTATTGTCCATCGCTTAGGCAGGTGTTGTATCCTAACTCTGAATAGCCCTCACGACATATGCATTTAAGGTGTGGTAGGTGAGGTATCCCATTATAAGTCCCCTAAATATAATTTGACAACACATAATGAGTGTGGTATCCTGATCTATAAGGGCCCTCGCGGTAGGTGCATTTAATGTGTGGTGGGTATGGTATCCCTAAAGAAAAATCCCTTTAATGTATCCTAACCCCATGTGGTGAGGTGTGGTATCTCACTATGTGTATATGTTACCATGAATTTTTTTATGGTAGATAACTAGGTGTGGTTAAACTAAATATCATAATAATTAGAAGTATGTAGACACTATGAGGATGATTAATAATATGGTATAATATGTGTGAGTTTAATGAATTGCATATATCATTACTTATTTCATGATTCTTATGTGAGCATGCTTTATCGTATTATAATATTAAGTCTAGAAGTTATAATATTTGAATATGTGTTATACCATGTTACTATGTGACCTCAATGTGCAACATGAAGCCTTATCATGTTTTAAGTAGTTTGTTTTACTAGTACCTATCATACTGATATTACATGTGTTCATTACTATAATGATCCAACTTATGTTTTAGTAAGTATAGGATGATTTATAGGGTTACTACTCTCAGCTAGAGTATAATAATGATGATATCGTGTATCAATAGCCACCCATTATTTGGGGATTACTAATTACATTTTTATTTAGTTGAGAGTTAGACTAATTGGCTTAGATATATCTTTTCTACTATGTTGGGATATTGTTATTCTTTCTGATTATTTAAACTATTGGTTTTAGCTCCTATATTTGGATTTTATAACCTCATATTTATCTATACCATTCTCATCTTGTGGTTATCATTGCTATACCATGGGTGCATGTAAGGTTTGGCTTGTTGTTCAGTTTTACCTTACATCAAGCATGTATTAGGTGATAATCAAATGTCTCCTATGATTGATGTAGTGGTGGCACTCGCCAATTTTATTTTAGATCTCTTCTACATTACCTTCAAAGCAATTTTTTTTTTGGTTTAAAATTTTGGATTATTACAATTGCTTATAAGAAGTGAACTAAATTATGTGTTCCAAGCAAGATAGTTGGTAGGGTTGAGTTTTATGCGCTAGTAGGTCATAACATTAATTTGGATGAGATCTTTTGAGTTAAAATAAAAGGATGAAGTGACTGTGGTGAAGTAAATAGTGGCCCATAATTTAGATTGATCAGGGTGCTGGTGAAAGCTTCAGAGCTCTAATACCATATACAAAATATAAGAAAGGCAACTTAATTTCATTTACCTGTCATACGCGCGCGCGCATGTGTGTGTGTGTACCCACACACAAATACAAGAATATGGTAAAAAAAATATTTAACGTTAAGTTTATGAAGATAAATGAAATTTAAGAACAATTGAATTTTAGGAGATAAAGAGGGAAATAGAATAGATACAGTCAGTTGCATTAGATGCTGACTTTCTCATCCCTTATTCTCGGTAGCTACTCTATTACCTTTTTATGTTTTCTACTTGCAACTGCAAGCATTGGGTACTCCTTTGAAGTTTGACTCAATGTTTTACTTTCTCTATATTTTCTTTTATGTTTTTAGTTTATTAGCAGCAGTCGTATGGTTGAAGAATTAAAGGTTGCAACTTAAGCCATAAAATTAGAAATCATTCTGATTAAGATGATTAAAGTAATAACAAAAGGGGACCATTTAAGAGAGACTATAATAAAGCCATTATAGCTACTATTTAGGATGATGATGAGACAAAATTAGAAACCAAAGGATGGCCAAGAGGAGAAATAGGACAATTTGTAGCGTGAAACTACTAATAAACTAAAAAAAAGTAACAGAATAAAAGGGGTTTGATGCAATGGAGACACATCTAAATTAAGTGAAAAGAATATGTTCTTGGTGGAAAATGAAGGAACCAATTTTGAGTTAGACAATGAGGTAAAAATTCATAAACTAAGACTTAAATTGGAAAGTACTCCTAAATGCAAGATTATTAAAATATTTGATCAATTGTTAATTAATTATAATGAAGTATGTATTGAAAAATGGAACTAATCCCTCATGTAAAAGAAACTAATTTAGATTGTGACATATTTATGAGTAAGTTTGAAACTAAGAATAAGAGGCTAGGAGATTTATTAAATTTACTCATGTTAGATAATTAGAAGCTGAATAATATTATTTTACAACAACATAAAGGGATCAAGGAACTAAAATAAAATATATAGAAGGAATTAAAAGCAAATATGATATAAGAAACTAAACTTGATGAGCTAAGAAAGAAGGTTAAGTAAATAAACTAAAAGAATGTTGAACTTGAAAGTAGGTGGGTTGATAATTAGGGATGGACAAAGGCCTATAATATTGTGGAGATTATGACTGGTTAGTCTAATAATTATTACAAATAAGGTTATGCTATAATAGTGAGAAGAAACATGCTAGGATGGACTTTAGGAAAGAAAACATGTTAATTCATCTGAATATAAGATATGTAAGATTAGTCACATCACATTTGAATGCTTGAGCAAGATAACAGCCATGTGTAGAAGTTTCTCTTATATAAGGGTGTGTTGATTAGAAAAGATTTGGCTTATATTGCTACTAACCCTTTAGGACCCAAAGCAACTTGGGTTCCTAAAATTAGGAACCAAAAGTGTGTGCAAGGGGGAGTGAGAGGAAGTAACCTATGGTTTTTGAACATTGGTTGCTCAAGACACTTGACAAAGAAAAAATAATTGAAATGCTCTCATTATCTACCTTTCACTTATAGAACTGTGACCTCTAATGACAACAAGAAAGGTGAGATAATTAGAACAAGTAAGATTCATAAGTAATCCTCATA
Organism: Tamarix chinensis; assembly: GCA_030549775.1. Classification (NCBI taxonomy): domain Eukaryota; kingdom Viridiplantae; phylum Streptophyta; class Magnoliopsida; order Caryophyllales; family Tamaricaceae; genus Tamarix; species Tamarix chinensis. The sequence goes on from CM060181.1 coordinate 25,558,644, forward strand.
TTCTATTGAAAATGTTATATTGGTTAAAGGGTTTGCATAATTTTCTTGACATCTCATAGCTATGTTATTGGGGGAAAAAAGCTAAGTTCATCTCAAATAAATGTCTAATTGTTAATTCAAGTATAGGATAAATAGTGCTCAAAGGATAAAGACTCAATAGTGTGCATAAAGTGGACCTGAAGAAAGTCAAAGGGGAAAGTTTTACACGTATGATTGCCTTATAGGAGGATTTGTTCCTTCGGCACAAAATGCTTGGTCATTTTAGTTTCACATAGCTAAGAATATTGAAGTCCAAATGGTTGGTAGAAGGATTACTGCCCATTAAATTTGAATTGAAAGTAGTGCATGGTGCTTGCACTAGAGGTAAATAGGTTAGGTCATCCATTTGGGGTAATACTCCAAATTTTTATAACCTTAATTTAGAACATTTAGCCTTTTATTAAAAAAATTTATAACCTTTCAATATTAAGTTAATTATTTTAGTTGACCTATGACCCGTAAATATAGGTAAATTATTTAGTAAATTATCATAATTAGTTTATCTCACCCTTTTTATTTGAACCAACACTAAACCTAGAATTTTACTCGAATTATTTTTCTTAATTTGATACCATAAATTAGAATAAATTAATATGATCCCAAAAACCTAAATATAACCTAATTTTAATTCCAACCCTAAATCTATTTTCTTTTTTCCTTTTTTCTTTTTTCTTTTTTCTTTTCTTTTTTCCTTCTCCTTTCTTTTTCTCTTTCCTCGGGCCAACCCACTTCTCCCCATTTCTTTTCTTTTTTCCTATGCCCGGAAAACCACACCTTCCTTTTTCCTCTTCTTCTTCCCTAGGCCATCCCCCCTCCTTTCTTTCTTTCTTTCTTCATGTGCTAAGCCCGCCAACTTTATTTTCTTTTCCCTCCTTCTCCTAGTCATGCTAATCCCAGCTCACTCCCCTCTTTCTTTTCTTCTCCTATTTTTCTCCCTCTTTCTTTTCCTTTCCCCTATCCTCTTTTAGCTAAATAGAGCCTTACCACCTTATACACATTGTCCAACATCTAAATGTGCCTTCCTCTACAACTCCCTCTACCCAGAACGACCCCTACAACACACTCCCCCTACACTCTCTCTCTCCATCCCCTTCTAACCAAACCAACCACACCTACTGCCTCTACCCCATCCTGCATCCATCCCCTTCCAACCCACATCACCCCCTGCATCGCCCCTACCAGCTCCTGTCATCATTCATTCCTCTTCTACCCAAACCATCCATGTCATCTCCCTCATGCATGTATTCCCTCCCTACATGTACATATACATACAGACACATGCACTCCTCATCTCAACCTAACTCCCCTAATTGTCCCTAACTCCCTCTCTCTCTAGATCTCGAAGACCACTAACACTCATCTAAGACCATTCCCATGCCACCACCTAGCCATCGCTTAACCCTAACCATGAAAACAATTCCCCTATAGCATGTCCCTTGTCTTGGCTAGCTCCTACACCACCCTCCTTACAGTCGCGCCTCATGACCAGCCCTTCACCCCTGTTTCCCTCACAATCACTATGTCACAACCTCACCACCACCCAGCCACCTCTACCCTACATCCTACCCTGCATCGTTCCTTCCTGACATGCCTTTTTTACCTACTTTGTTTCCCTCTCCCACAGCAATCCCTTGAGAAATGAAATTTTTTTCCTTTAGCCCATCCACTTCATTGCCACCCTTCCCACAATCCCCTACACCATGCTTCTCTACCTATAAGCACCGCCACTAGTGCCCATTCTCTTTACAACCCTTGTCCCAGCTCCCCCATCTCACCACCTCCATGTCGTGCCTCCTCTACCTTACCTTATCCCTTCCAACCCCCTTTTCCTACCTAGTTTCCTTCTCCTACAGCACCTCCACCACCACCAATGCCTCCTTCATCACCACAGTTGCCACCCATCACTGGCTAACACCCCCACCTATCTAACCAAACACCCCTATCCTTCGACCCTACCATCATCCATGAACTCATACTTCTTGAGCAACATGAAGTTATACCATAATAATAATAATAATTTATTTACTTGTATTTTACTCAAGTGCAATTTGGTAGTTCTCCTACTTAATAAATATTTTTAATAAAAATTATTATTTTATTCATTAAATATTAATATGGTAATAGTGATATTATTTTTTAGCTAAAAAGTTTGATTAGCGGGGCCTTATCATTTTTAGGAGGTAACCAATAAAATTGTGCTTTTGTGGGGAATTAAGTAATTCTTATACTCTACTTAAATATGAGACATCACATGACAGTATATTAGGGTTTTAGATGTGTAAACTTTGTTACATATGTTCATTGCATTATAATTATCTGCATAAAAGTGTTAGCAGGAAATTTGGTGAAATGCATCATGTTAACTTATGTAACTATTATGTGTACAAAAGCATGTTAAGATGGGTTTTATGTTAGGAGCAAATTATATATGTTATGAATCCCTATTATGATAGGTTGAGCATGTCTAAGCATATTTTAGTGTAAATATTATTATTGTGTGCCATAGGGATAATTTGTTCATTTTACGCATATCATGATATTTACCATAGTTTTAAAAACCGAACCGGTCATCGAACCGGTCGGATTACTGGTTCACTGGTTTAGTGGTCGGACCAGTGGTTAGAATTGGTCGAACCAGTGGTTCAACTGGTTCACTCAATTAAAGTCAAATCTATCCGTATTTGTTTAAAAATATAGTTTAAGTATTTAATACTTAATATTACAAAATAACTTAATTAAAGTCAATTAAAGTGATCATTATATATTCATATAAGATCATAAAATAACATAATTCCGACCGGGCAATTCTTGTGAAAAGTATCCCGACCTTTTTCGTAAATAGTATCCCGACCTCAACCAGCAGACTATCGCCTCGCCGGTCGAAACAATACACACCAGAAAAACCCATAGATAACCATCGATTCGATTCTCAAGATCAAAAGTAAATGCAGAAGCCAAACTGCCGTTAAACTTTTGATATTTATCTACCAACCATAACAACAATACACCCATGTCCAATCGATAAAAGCAGCCATGGAAGTGATTCAAGCTTTCAAGCTGCATGTCTTTTCTAGGTTAAGAACTGCCAATCCCGCCTCAACCCAGAATATTTCAGAATTGATTCATCAATTCATCAGAATCTGGGCGATCAATCTGGTTGTAACAGACATGCAAATTAATTAAACAAAACCTAATTTTCAATCAAAGTAATTAAGCACTAATGAGAGAAACATAACGAGGTAAAGAGAGTCTTACCTGTGCATGAAACACAAAAAGAAAGAGAGAGAGACAAGGAGGTAACTTTATGGACACCAATCGAACACTAGAATACTTAAGCTCGTTGATCTTCAAATTGAATCCATGGGGTGGCTGAATCCGCTGCCCAGTCTGCTCTATGGGTGGCGCACCTTATCGCTTCGTCGGGCGAAACTGTGAAAGGAGCGTCACTTTACCATTCCTTTTTAACTTTGAGCATTGACTGTCCCTTGTACTGTGTTCCGAGTCCGAGACAATTAAAATTATTATCAGCGTTCGTCGTGCGAATTGCAATTAGCAGTGTCAAGAAAATTGACAGCAGAGTAGAAATGGCAGACGAACAAGAATTGTATTGAATCGAAGTTCGAAGATGAGTAATGGCAATTAGCAGAGGCAGAGCAGTGAATCGCCAAGGTTGAAGATGAATCGAAGTTCGAAGACAAACGCAGGCAGCAGGCTCGCAGTAGTGCTCTGTTTGGTTTGGTTTAGGGTTAGGATTTGATTTGGTAAAAATAAATATTTACCCCTTAAGACACAGCACCCTAAAAAATTAATTTGAGGGCGAAAGGGTAAATTTGGGTGAAAAACAAAACCGCACCGGTTCCTAACAAAACCGCCGGTTCCCGGTTTTTAAAAAAACCGGCCGGTTTTTGCCACATCACCCGGTTTTTTTGTAAAACTGGTTTAACCTACCTTTTCAACCGATTTTATCACTGGTTCGCGGGTTTACTGGTTCAACCGGCCGGTTCAGTCCAGTTTTTAATACTATGATATTTACTTTGATAAGTATACCTTAGCGATTGATAAGTATAGAAGTATGCCTTTTGAAGTTTTAGAAAAGCATGTGTAAGGTTTTACATGCTAAACCATATGTAAAGATACATTTTGTGGTTAAGTACCTATATATAATGGTGGTTGGGCATCCTTATGATGATAGAAGGCATTCGAGGTTGAAATTCATCCATATTGGGAACAATTAGATTTGGGTGGAAAATAGGTATTTTAGCTGCCTCGGAGGTATTTTGATTAATATGGGTTTAAAATGGAATATTGGGTATTTTAATATGGTAAGTGGCACTACAGAAAACTAAGATTTTAACGACTAACAATTTTCGTCGTTAATGGCTAAATTTTGGTTGCTAATGTCAATAACAACCTAATGAATTATCGATCATCATTGGTCGTTATTACTCCCTTGCTAAAAGCTTTAACGACCAACTAAAATATTTTGGTCGCTAAAGCAATAGTGACGGCATAAAATGTCAGTCACGAAAACAATAGCGACGGCATATAATGTTGGTCGCTATAAGCAATAGCAACAACGTATAATGTTGGTCTCTATAAGCAATAGCAATGAACAAAATACACTATCGTAAATAATATTAGCGACCATTTTTTTAATTAAATAAATTCAAAATTATTATATCAATAACGAACAATTTTTTCTTTACTACCAAAATCCATTTATTATTAGTGATATAATTTATTGGTCGCAAATGCCATAATTATATATTCAAGAATATAATTGGCATTTCAACATTCTTCTCAAGCCATGCACTTGTCTATATATATATATATATATATATACATTTTAATCTTCTCAATCCCTATACCTGTATATATATATATATATATATATATATATATATATCCATTTTAACACATGGATATAATTTTCTAAATACCTGCCTACAAATATTTAACTAAATATTCATGCAAATAGTTTATATCAAATGTCTGGTACAAAAAAATATTTGATCAAATATAAATATATTACAAGGATGCCATTGCATTACAAAATATCATAATAAGCAGTAACCTAAAAATTAATTATTCTATTCACCAAACCTAATAGACTTAGTCAGCTTGTCAAAATGAGTTGGATCTGCAATAACAGAAATATGAATACAATAATTAATATAAGTATCAAATAAAAAAAGTTGTGATCCTGATATACAAAGTGGCAGCGAAGGTAATGTACTATCAAGGTTCTAATTATACTAGTTTTTTCGATTTCATTAGTTAATGTTTTTTGGTATATGATGATTATTTAAGTTATTTTTATATTTTATATCTTTAATTAGATGACTTTGTGCTATATAGTGATAGTTTTGACGAGTTTTACCTCTAGTAAAAAAAACATGCTTTGATTACATTTTTTCAAGAGAAGAAATTATCACTATGTTATTTTTATCATTACTTTGTTGTCATTAAAATTGTTATTGTAGTTTAATTTCTTTTGGTTAGTTTTTTTGTTGTAATCAATTTTTTGGTATATATATTGTATCGTAGAGATTGGTTAATTTTGCTTATGTGATCCTTAAGATTATATTATACAATAATATTGAGGTAATACTAGCTTGGAGACATGATTTTAAAATTCATAGGAGTTTGGAGATAGGTACGTAGAATTTTTAAGAGAGAACGTGAGGTAATACAAGCTCCTAGGTAAATGAAAGCATATCATGTGAGTTATACAAAAGAAACTACATGATGACAACGACACCACAGGGGTGCTTGGGAAAAACTTGGGTCATTTTGCTTTGCTAACTTGGCATAATAGTATTGGCCTTTCAAAATATTTATATTTTCATTCCAATATTTTATGCCTTTCCTATTCCATAACTTTGAAATGGATATACGGCTGTAGCATATACATTTACTAGAAAAAGTAAAACTGTAGATATAGAAGAAAGTAATAAGAAAGAATATAGTGTCTATTGCTTTAATCATCCTCAACTCAGAATGTGAACCTATTTTTCAGATTTATCATGTATATATATAATGTTCTTAGAGTACACTAGTATTACACCTGTGTGATGCACAAAATGCCAATCTTAATGGTAAAGTGTGGAAGACATGGCATGAAAATTTACAAATATATGACTCACATGTTAGAAATGGATGTAACGATACTAACATTAAAGATTATATGATTTTACCTGCATAAAAAAAAAAGAGTTACAACGTGATTAATGTAGCACGATCCCAACCTTCACTTAACTTTACATTAATGAGAGAAGTGTACCAATTTGACATGTTATAGCATAGGAACTCAAAAGATGAGATCAAATTATTTATTTAGATCAAAGATGAGAAGCATACCAATTGTTATATATATATTAGAGATAGAAAAAGATTGTAAAAATGGTTTAAAAAATCAATGATACATTATTTGTAAAACCTTTTTATTAAAAATAAACACCAATGACTCATTGATAAAAAATCTTATAAGAAAAACAACTAGTCATTAATAGAAAACTGATGATCATATATAGGGTTTAACCACTTTAAAACATAGTTAACTATTCTATACTATAACATATATAAGCTTAAGGAAACATATTTTATGATCATCTACAAACTAATTTTCAATTACAACTGAAACCTACATGTGAATATATATATATATATATATATATATATATGTATGTATGTTACACCTAAATCTTACTTTAAGACAATAACCAAACAATAGTTAAAGACAAATATTTTATTTAATAAATTAGTAATTTTATTAAAAATAGGAAAATATTTGTCGTTCTCACCATAAACCATTTCCATCACATTCTTGGAAGATTTTGGAAATCATGATTAATCATTTCCCTAGGCAAATCACTATAAAACTTTCATCCACCTTTGCTTTTACCTTCTCTTCCCCAATATGCTTTCTATGTTGTCATCTTGAAGCTTCACAAATTTTTCATTTCTCTAGATGATTATCTTCTTTCCAAAAACAAAAGCATAAACATAACAATTAGAAAATAAATGCCAATTAGATAAAAACATGCACACTATCATTTTGAAGAATACACGACAAGGATTACAAAGATATAACACCAAACATCATTAATAAAGTATTAATGAAAGAAATAGAAAGCACATCAATTATATCATATTTTGTTTCTTGTTAAAAAAATAATGTTAATGCTGATCATCATCATATTCTTTATTTAATTTTATCAAATTGAATGATTATGAAATTCTTAGATGAATTAAAATAGAAAATAATCTAAGGACATCAAAAAGAGATTATACAACAATATTAAGTAATGAAGAAAACCTTGAACACCGCCATCCATCAAAACCCTTCCTAATTTTTTATTTCAAGATAACATATGTTGTATACTCAATTGATTAAAACAAGAAAAGAAAGACCCAATTGAACATAATTAGGGTTTTTGAGCCCGGACTACAAATCCAATCAAATCTTGCTAAAATATTTAAATTGACGGATTGGAAATGAAATTAAATATAATCTAATGCAAACTATATAATCAATTGAATATAATAACTCGATTACACAATCCAATTCAAATCCACAAGAATTTTGACCTAAGAATCCAATTCTGATTGATTTCACACAAATTTTTCAAATTGATAGTTCTAACATGAAATTGGATACATTTTAAAGCATATTATAAATTCAATTTATCTAAAATGGCTTAATCGGATAAAACCGACAAATGTGGATATAACCGGGTCACAAATCAACCACAACATGGATATATATATATAATTAAACAACCAATTTATCTTATCATAAGCTAATTCATTCAAAATTAATCAAAACAAAAGTTAGGGTTTGGGTATTTATACCAAACGAATTACTACAAAATTGGAGGGGATGAGGACTGTTCGAGCTTTGCTGGTGGTCAAGGACCATTCGCTGGTGCCGAGCGGCATTGGAGGCGGAAAAGAGGTGTCACGCCACTGCTATCTTTGTGTGTTGTTGGCGCCTACTGCTACTACTCCGCTGATGGTTGCTGCTACTGCTCTGATGCTTCTCGTTTGTTGCACTGAAGGATGACATTGATAAGAGGAGGGGTAGTGGTGTGCTCGAGTGGCCGTGGCTAGTGTGGTGGTGTGGCCTAGGTCGAATGAGCAGAGTAGGAAGATGCAAGGCTCGGGGGTCAGGGGTCGGGGTTAAGGTCGACATTTGGGACAATTTGAAAGGCAGAAGACAAAAGGAAATAGCGGTCGGGACTGGGCACACATTTTTTTTTAATTTTATGGAATTAAGAGGCTTAAGTGTTTTTTGTCATTACAAATTTTTTTTTACTTTAGATATTTGAAAAAAAAAAATCATTATAAAACATATGTGTGTGTGTGTGTGTGTGTGTGTATGAGACTTGAACGGTTTTAATGACCAAGAAATTAATTATTAATGACCAAAAAATATATTGGTCGTTAAACATTTTTAGCGACCAATAAATTAATTATTAACGACCAAAAAATATATTGGTCATAATAGATATATCAATAACAATGACTTTTGATGGTGGCCGTTAATAATACATTAATAACGACAAAAAAAAATTAGTCGCTAAATTGGTCATTAATGCACCAGTTTGTTGTAGTGTGGTATAAAATAGGTTAAGTATATTATGTGGAAATTTGGAGTGAATATGAATGGTATAAGTCCAATAAATGAGGAAAATGGATTGTAGTAGAAATAATAACCCAATGGGCAAAATTATTATCACGTGTGGAAATTGTTTGAGTTTGACCTTACTTTTTGGATATGGTGATTATATTAGTATTTTAGGAGGCTATATTGAAACTGAGAGTCACATGAGTCTCATGAGAAAAGTATGATTAAATTGTGGAATTAGGGCTTTATGGTGAAATACGAATAGTAACCTTAAGAGTAGACTATTATTGCATGTGTTAAATATGGGAGTTGGATATCGATTTTTTATTTAATGTTAATAATAATATTTTGGGAGTGTAGATTAAATTTTGTGATTATATGGATCTTTTGGGAAGAGTTATGATTAAATTGTAAAACTAGAGTTTTGCGATGAAATGTACATAGCAACCTTAAAGATAGGTTATTGTCGCATGTGTAAAATGTAGGAGTTGGATCTTGATTTTTGTATGCGATGTCAGTAATAATATTTTGGGAGTGTGTATTAAATTTGGTGGTTATATGGATATTTTTGAAAGAGTTATGATTAAATTGTGGAATTAGGGTTTTGGGGTAAAATGTGAACAATATGCTATTATCACATGTGTAAGGCATTGGAGTTAGACCAAAATGTTGGGTATGCTATCAATAATATTATTTTAATGATTGGTATTGAATTAGGTGATAAAATGTGTATCGGGGGAGAATTTATAATTGACTTACAAAATTACGGTTTCATAAGGGATTATGGTTCTTCCTTCAGAGGATGTGTTGGGATGGTGCCTTGCATGAGTATGTGTATATGACATTGTGATGAACTTGAAATAAGTAAAGTATGAATAATATACTAATCACTTAAAGTGAAAGTTCATATGAGTCAGACTGTTGTACCTATCCGTTCCACTAGACAAGAATAGTATTCAGGTGTGTCTTGCCCTAGGGTGTATATTATTAGAATCCTTCCACCAGTTGAGAATAGTGGTCAGGATCGTTCTACCCTATGGTTGTATTTATGTTACCATTCTATCAATTGAGAATAGTGAGCGTTCCTAAACTCAAATTAAATGAATCATATGAATGGTCATAACCATTGAAAAGATACTAATCACTTAATGTGAAATACCACGTGACTCAGGGTCGTTATACCTATCAGTTCCACTAGTTGAGAATAGTGGCCATGGGCATTTTGTCCTACAGTTATATTTATGTTATCCTTCCACCGGTTGAGAAATGGGGTCCCTAAACCCAACGTCAATAAACAATTGGAATGATTATTATTGGAATCAAAATCATTAATGGACGGTGAGGTAGTAGCCTTTGTGTCTACCTGTGATGCTAGGATTTTTTATTGGTATCAACTGGTGAACCTGATTGAGATTTGTTGGTATTGATAATGAGCTTTGTTATCGTGGTTATGGTTTGAGGATGATGTTGTTTTTTATTATACTACAAAGAACATCTATGGGATGTTCTATTAGTAAGTTTCAGTTAATTCCAAATGAACGAGCATGAGTAATATATGGCCTTAGTGGTATGAGGTTATATGAATGATTATCATATTTCCAATAATGTATATAAAGTTAAATGTTTTATATCATGTATTGTTGTGATGTCGTTTATGTGTACCATGTGGGATTTTCATATTAATTTGTATATTGGGTTATTCGGTACCATTGTACCGAAGGGTTCCTTTTCATAGGCCTATGCTTATTCAATAGATAATGGCCTTTATGGGTTAGCTTGCACGGTCATTTAAAGGCCATTATTTGGTTTGAGAGTTTAGGGTTATCCGATTTTTTTCCTGTTATCTTTCGACCTAGGAGATTCTGTACTCTTAATATCTTTATGTATTTTCTTTTACTAACATTTTGTGACCACTGACAGTTGGTTTTACTTGAAATGACTATTTTACCTCTCTCACTACTCTGATTTATAATTGTATTAATAATTTAAGTGGAATAACCATTTTAACCTTATCACTTTGTAACAAAATGATAGAGGAAATCGAATTTGTACCAAGTGTGGCAACAACACCCCATGATTTACTATTTCAGATTTTATAACCAAATCTTTAAACAAAATTTTTTAGATTGTAAATTTGGGGGTGTTATGCTAAGCCCCTATGGTAAGTACTTCTCAATCGCTTAAACTATTGCATATTGATTTATATGATCCAATGAGAATTTCTAGTAGGGATGGAAGTAGGTATGATTTTATTGTTGTGGATGACTTCTTAAGATCTATATGGACATTATTTCTTTCTTCAAAGAAAGAAACTTATGATGAGTTCCCAAATTTTGTTAAAAAAAGGCACTTAAACAAACAAAAATGTAAGTAAAAAAGTATTAAATCAAATCATGGAACAAAGTTTGAAAATCATAAGTTCATTGAGTTTTATGGGGTAAATGGCATTGAAAAATATTAAACTCCTAGGACTCCATAATAGAATAGGGTCACTAAAAGAAAGAATGAAACATTGGAATAAATTGTATGTAACACCTCGCTCTTTGTAAACCTCATTCGCATAAGATATCAATTTTGATTTATGAATATTAACTTTTAATTTTGTCTACATTATTTTAATTTATTTGAATTGCATTTCTCGCAAATATTTATTATAATTTTTTTCCTTTTGATTTATAGTTTTATCGATCTCTTTAGGTTCATATTGAAATTTAATATAAAAAAATTTTATCATTGTGGATAACTTTAGATAAATTTATTCACAACTATGATTTTGTTCAATTCACGCGATTCGATTTCTATCAAAAATATATAATTTTTTGCTTCAGTCGCATGTTTTGATTTTTACATTTTTACTTTATTTTCAATTATAATTCTATAATATGATTATGACTTAATTTTAAGGTTATATTTTGTTAATTAATATATTTTTTTAATTTCTTAAATCCCTTTAAAGTAGTACAATTATATTAATGTTTTTATCTGTAACCAATATTTCTGTCTCTAAATTTATTTATTTTTCTAAATTTGATTAAATTTGTACAAAATTTAAATTAAAGTTTTCTATAACTCATTTATGATTTGCTTTTCGAAATTATTTTTTTTTATTTTTTTATTTTGATTTATACAAGACTTTTTTAGAAATGTTTTCAATTATTTATAGCCACTCAAATATTTATAAAAATATTTCTCCTAATGTATTTTAATATTATTCTAACTTTATGCTTTATTTAAATATATTATGCAATTTATTTTATATGATAAATTTAAATTATTTCTATTAAATTTATTTATTTAATAAATATATTGTAGCTTTCTTGGATCTTAAAGGGGTGTTTATATTAAATTAATTTTAGGTCAAAGTTATCCTTTAAATTATATTATTTTAGATATTTATATTAGTATTTAAATAAACAAAAAAACATAGCTTAACTTAACTAGTATTATTTTTCCCAAAATACCATATTTCCCCTCCTTCCATTCTCCAAATTAATGGTGTCGATCTTCCTCTTCTTCTCTTTCTTCAACCTCCATCCAGCCCACCACACCACTACTTTGCCACCAGGCAGTCCAGCCCATCATTATCGGTTAGCTCCATCAGCAATGACAAACATAATACGACGTCAAAACAACAACATTAGCAACACAAGCAGCAATCAGCATAGTACATCAGCAACACAAGCGTGTGCCATCAGCCCAACCAACATGATGTGATGTAGAAGATCATCAACACATAGTCTTCTACAAACCAGGAACTTTTCTTTTAGATCACAAGTTGCAATTCTTCACAAAAGACTCTCACTTCCAACTTGGTTATGGTTGAATTCGATGGCTTCAAGAGCTTGGCATTGATCTAATTGAAAATCAATTTCCTTATAAAGAGAAATCTTCTATTTTTCAATAGAACACTCTACAACTCTCCAAAGATATCAATTGAAGAAGGAGAAGAGAAGAAGAAGAAGAAGAAGAAGAAGAAGAAGAAGAAGAAACACACATGACCTTGGTGTAGTTCTCTCTATTTGAATTATTTCATTATGCATATGATCAATACTACCGAGTTCAATGTGTACAAAGCTTTATATATATATATATATATATATATATATATATATGTACACATGTAGGACCTTTCATCAATAAGCCCACTAATCAGCCCTTATTAATAAAATTAACCTCTTAAAGCACGGTACAAGTATATATTTGAAGAGTTACAATGATAACTTATAAGTTTTACAAAGTATGTAATGAAATAAGAAAGCTTAAACTTTAATAATGTAATACATAGATTTAACATATGTAGTCCAACTTTGTGTCTTGTAGCCTTATTCTTTCTTACACTTTGTAATGGTTTTGATGCCACTATCATTGTCTTATACATCAAATACCTTCAATGGCATGAACTTCTTGCAAGCATATACAATATCTACAATAATTACTTTACAATACATTAGAAGCATAAGAATTTTCAAGCACAACAGGTTCCATCTCCAAGCATGGTAATTCTTCTTTTTCTTCATCATTTGAAGAATAATATTGAGAGCGTTCTAGAGCTGCTTCTGCATCATGAGGTTCCTCCAACCACCAGTGAGTGATGTTTAGCCTTCGGCGGCCTCAATCAATGCTCACCCATTATGTTTTAGTGTATTTTTGTTAGGTATAAATTACCTTGATCCAAACTTTATTTTTTATTGATTAAGTGTGAATTAGCTTATAATATGCTAAATTAGTTGTTCGATTATATATAAGTGTATTGTATAACTAATTTGATTTGAGTAATTGTGTTGTATATGATTGATTAGTGGAATTTGAATTTTTTAACCTGGTTATGATTAGATTGCTTGGATTCATCTAATTAAGCTATTTTCTATATATTGATTACTTAATATGTTTTGAATTATATTTGATTTCATGTTGATTGCTTCAATATGTTGAAATTGATGTAAATTGTTTGAAATTAATTTTCGGTCAAGAACCCTATCTACTGAAAATGGGAAAATGAAATTGATTTTTAGTATGTTTTTTTCTATTTAAATTAACTACCTAAGTTTGTTTATACTTGATCTAATTGTATTTTTGAACCCTCAATTTGAGTTAATCAGTTTGGATCGATTAAATTGGGATTTTTAGCTTGAACCCTAGTCAAGGCACTTATGTTTTTCAATTTTAACTTATCCTTGGGTTATATTGTTAAATTCATTATGTAATATGCTTTATAATAGGTTTAATATCATAAGTGAACCATATATTTAAATAATTTAGCAAAAATTGATTGAAATTATTTTCCAAGCATAAAACCTTAAATTCTAATAATGTTTTTTTTTTGTAAATGTTTTGTGCTTTATTATTTTACTTAGTTGACTAACTAGTTTTGGTTTAAAATCAATAATATTATGGTTCTAACTTATTGTTTTAGATCAATTCTCCAAAATTGATTAGTTTGGTGTTTAGTCGTAAAAATTAACCGTTTTACACCATTTTTCATAAAACTCAATTATTTTCTATTAATTTTATCCTCTAAAATTAATTTCTAACTTGACCTTAAATTTTCCATCAGCAATCTAAGGAAGTGTTTAGGTGGATTCCCCAAATATAGGGTTTCTTTTATATTATGTTAGGACAGCTTTGAAAGTAAGTAAACCTCCCAAACTTGTATTTAACAGACCTTTGTAAGCTGATGTGTATTGTTCTATATATTTTTTATGCTAGGAGCATATTAGGTCTTATTAATAAGGCATGTATTTTATTTGTTTGAAGTATGTTATGGGTTATGTAAGTGTTTCACATTAAGCATGAAAATATGGATATTGTGTATTCTAAATATTTTAAACACATGTAATATTATATAAAGATGTATGTGAAAATGATTAAGTATAACCATGTTTGTGTGTCTTGGTTGTATAGCTATGTTGAAATTCTTATGTTCAATTGATCTTGTTATATGAGATCATGTATCTTCTCATAGATATGAATCATAAATATTCATAATTGTATTATATAAGTTATATATGCCTTAAAGTTATTATAATATGCATGTTGCATAAGTGTACCATGATCTATTCTTTTGATATTATATTTGTCAATGAGATGCGGTAATCATACCCGATTGTTATTAAGCACATTCATGATGTGTTGTGTTTGATGGCATATGTGGTCATGGGCATAAATTGCAAATAATTCAAATGATGAGTGAAATATTGGATTTAAGGGTAAATTATGCCAAATATGGATTATATGGTGGTTTCAATCCACCTATATGTGTTGTGTTGGCTATCATTGATAGCTTAGTAGGTGGTTTATAACCCAACTCAAGTAGCCTCAGAATGGCCTCTGAGGTAAGGTCATGCAATATACTCCTTCCTTATGATTTTATATGTGTTGTGTCGATGGTGTGACATTAAAGTATAAGACCCCAAAATTTTATATAATCTTAATCTCAATTAATTCATATTTTAACCTAATATAAATTTTAATTATTGGATCATCCTTTTTGTTTTAGCTTAGCCTCATAAAATTGATAGATTAAATTCTATACAATTCCCTAAATTTCAACTTAAATCTAATCTTAATCCTTACCCGAAAATATTCTTTCCTCTTTTTCTTTTTCCCCCTTTTATTATCTCTTTTCCTTTTTTTTCTTTCTTTACCTTCCCTCCGGATCTATGTACAACCTCTGTCTTAGTCTCCCCCATTTCCCCTTTCGGGTCAAATAACCTCTTCCCCATGGACCCTCTGTCGCCCTCACCTCCCCCTTCCTAACCAAGTGCACCAACCCCGCGCCCCACACCAACTCCCCCTAGATAACCCTTACACCAACACCCTATAACCCTACGCACAACCCCCTCACCCCTACCACACAAACTCCCTTTTTAGCTACATCTAAACCTAACCCTCCTCCTAATTGTTTTAATTTGCCTTCACCCATCTATGCATGCACACACACACATGCATGCACCCCCTTATCTAATTTTTCTCTTATCCTTCTTTCCATCATTTCCCCTACTCTATTTTGTCTTTGCCAATGCCACATAGCACCACCACCATCTGACCTTCGTCCTTATCCTCCTAGATCTACCTAATAGCACACCTAACAATGTAACACCCCCAAATTTACTACTGAAAAATTTCATTTAATTTAAAAGAGTTTAGCATAAACGAATAGATAAAACTCTAAATTCGGGAGCATTACCGCCACGCTTAGTACCAGATCGGTTCACACCTACCGACCTAGATCGGTTCACTCCTACCGACCCAATACTAAGTGCTAAGGCTAAATAAGATTGATTGTCATGTACAAATCGTTAAATAAACACTGGTCATTAGCAAAACACAGGTCATACAGAATCAGAGTGCGGAAATCAAAAGGGTACAACCCAAAGTACAGTTTTAAAGTACCAAATGTCAAAGGACATAATACAGCGGAATAAAACAAAATACGATTATACAGAGAAACAAAACGGAGGATGAACTCCGACGACGTCACTCTCGACCCCCAAGCTAGGTCCAGGCTCAACTCTCAGCCCTACCCGATGCCTTGTAAGCATCGTAGGCATCGAAAACATCGCCCCCTACCTGCAAAAACTCAGACGGGTCTTCTGCTCGTGGGAATGAGCAGCACCCATGAAACGGGTGATCAGTACGTTACGTACTGAGTAAGGTAACAGACGCACTAAGGCCCACATACACAGAGATACATGACATAGCAGACATGGCATAATTACGTAGATAGCATGCAATAACACAAATAAACAATACCGGTTATAAACCAGATAACTTTTTCATTAGATCTCTGATAATTATAATCGATTCACATCATAGTCTTTATCAATCCATGTGAGTAGGGCTGCAAATGAGCCGAGCCGAATACCCCTAGGCTTGAGCTCGGCTCGTTTAACTAAACGAGCCTAAAATAATGTTTGGGTTCAGCTCGTTTAACTAAACGAATGAGCCGAACCGAGCTTTTAACAAGCCGAGCCGAACCAAACTCACGAGCCAAAGCCAAAAAATGAACCGAGCCTAGCTTTTTCGAGCTCGGGCTCGGCTCGTTTATTACTTTTAGGCTAGTTTAACTAAACAAACGAGCTGAACCGAGCTTTTAATGAGTCGAGCCGAGCCGAATACCGAACTGGCTCAGCTCATTTACAGCCCTACATGTGAGTGCGGGAACCCCACTATTATAGCCGGTGGAACGGTCACGAGGGTCATGCCCTGCCACTATTTTAGCCGGTGCACCGGTCACGAGGGTAACATACCCTGCCACTATTATTTGCCGGTGGACCGGTCTGGCCCCGACTCACAAGGTGTTCCACTGTAAATATTCGTATATTTCCCATGTCTTATCATTATTATGATTGGTTTGTTGAGCACGGAATCCCCCACTATTATAGTCGGTGGAACGGTCACGAAGGTAACATACCCTACCACTATTATTCGCCGGTGGACCGATCATGTAGGGCACCCTGGCCCTAGCCACTATTATTCACTGGTGGACCGGTCTGGGTCCGGCTCAACATCTTTCTCTGTAAGTGATTAGTGTCTTAACGTATCTTATTCGAAAGAATATTACCCTTGACATGCATGACTAACTATATCCGCCTTTATCCTCCCAGAAGGGCCTGTCCCATATCTTGAGACTTCTGCACCTCCTAACTTGCCTCGACATCCTTCCTATAACCCACTTTCTCACACCAAAAACCCAACTTCTAAGTGTGTGGGTCAAGGCCCACAACCTTATAACCCAAGGTCTACTCACCACCTTACTCTAGGGTTTTCACCAAAAACCCTAATCTGGGCCTATATGGCCCTTCCTTCTCTGCCTCCCACAACCCACACTACTATAACGCCCCACATGTCATAACCCTCAGACTCAACTCTCCCCTCATACCTCGCTCCTCCTCCTTTATTTTTATTATTTTCTTTTTCTTTTTCCACCTCCTCAAATTAGGGTTTCCTCCCCAAACCCTAGTTGGTCCCTAGGTTCCCTTATAATGCCTACGTACTATTTTTCACCTCGAGCCTCCAGACTCCCAACCAGACCCTTCATTACCTTCCCCACGTCCCAAAGTAACCTTCCATACGTAAGGTTCGCCCCCATGCGGACCTTAACCTCCCCATGCAAAACCCTTGATCTCTACCATGCCAAACCCTAAGATCTCCATGCAAACCCTAGTTCCTCCCATATAACCTTAGTTTCTCCCACTCTTCCATTTTATTTAAGTCCCCCTTTTCTAGTCCATTCACGGATCACAGATTACTTAGGTCATCCTTACCTACGTTAGCCAACTTACTTCACCTTGGTTATCTTAATTTCTTATTTTTCTCTTCCATGCCCCCATTCCACAACACCTCATCAAATAACCTAGCATGCGTGTCCTAAGGGTCACATCACATCACATCATATTTCTAGCATATCCATATTAGCACATACCAGATTAGAGCACGAGAACATACATCGGTTCCAAGCTGCGCTACACAATAAAAACAGATAACATATAGAACACGACATATAAATCGTACAAGGCATCCAAGGGAAGTAAAACACGTAACACACAGGCGGCCTTAGTTACGTCCTTACCTAAAACGGCGCCGGGCTTGGAGCACGCTCCTACGACTCCTGGGGGTTTTGACCCGGTTTACCTATAAGATGAAAATACTAAGGGTTAATCTCCCTCTATCGGAATTACCATAATTTTCCTATCTTACCCCTATCGTGGCCTAATACTAAGGCTAATATTAATAATAGTAGTTTATAAATAAAAGGTAGGGTTATTATTATTCTCAAGATAGTTAAACGAATCACCACTAGTCAAAGTAAGTCTTAGTAAAATCCATAGTATTAAAGTAAGGGTTTCAATATTACTAATAACAATATTAATTAATGATACTAATAATAATAATAAGAATGCTAATAATAATAAGAATACTACTAATAACAATAATAAGAATGGTTATAATGATAATAATGATGATAATAATAATTGAAATCGTAGTGGTATTAGTAATACTAATAATAATGATAATAATAATAATAATAATAATAATAATAATAATAATAATAATAATAATAATAACAACAACAACAACAACAACAACCATGATCACGATAATAATAATAATAATAATAATAATAATAATAATAATAATAATAATAACAACAGCAACAATAACAATAATAATGATAATAATGATAATAGTAATAATGCAAATAATAATAAGAATACCAAAAATAATAATAATAGAGATAATAACAATGATAATAATAGTTAGAATAATAAACATCATAATACTAATACTAATAATAATGATGATGATGATGATAGTGATAACGATAGTAATAATAATAACAATAACAATAACAACAACAACAACAACAACAACAACAACAACAATAATAATAATAATAGTGGCAATACTAATTATAATAAGAATACTAAAAGTAATAATATTAAATAATAATAATAAGGATAATAACGATGGTAATAATAGTTAAAGTAATAAATATAGTAAATATAACGATAATAATAATAATAATAATTATAATAATAATAATAATAATAGTGTTGATAATAATAACAATAATACTAAGGGTAAGAACAATAATAATAATAATAACAATAAACACCATAACCATGATAATAATAATAACGATAATGCTAATAATAATAATAGTAATAATACTAATAATAGTAAGAATAATAATAATAATAATAATAATAGAGATAATAACGATGTTAGTCATAGTTAAAGTAATAAACATGATGATGATAATAATAATAATAGTAATATTAGTAATAGTAATAGTAATAATAATAATAATAACACAACAAGGTTTTAGTATTAATTAATACCATTAATTAGAAGTTCTTAGGGATAAATGTTAGACCTAATAGTAATAATAGTGGTAGTAATAATGGTAATAATAATAATAGTTAATAATATTAAAAATCATTAACACTTTTATTATTCAAGGTTTAGGGTTCAAGGAGTTGGGGCAACCTGGCTGGGCGGTGGAGGAAGGAAGAAATGGGAGAGGTGGATGTGGAGGCTAGGGGAGAGGGAAGTAGGGGAAAATGGAGGTGTAGGGTGGTAGGGTAGGATCCCCTGGTTGTTTTGGGGGGTAGGGGCAGCGCTGTAGGCAGCGGTATAGGCGGCAACCGGTGGCGCGAAGGTGGTGCGGG
The DNA here is from genome assembly GCA_030549775.1 of Tamarix chinensis. Taxonomy (NCBI): domain Eukaryota; kingdom Viridiplantae; phylum Streptophyta; class Magnoliopsida; order Caryophyllales; family Tamaricaceae; genus Tamarix; species Tamarix chinensis. The sequence continues at coordinate 25,578,486 of CM060181.1, forward strand.
GGTCGAATGAGGCTGTTCGGGGAGGCAGCTTCGCACGGCCAGGGCGGCTCGTGCAGGGTAAGGCAAGGAATGCTGGTGGTTGGGTTGTGTAGAGGGTGGTGCAGGGAGAATTTTGGTGGCCAGAATGGGCAGCAGAGGCAGCCGACGGCGGAGGAATGGCCGGCAGAAATAGAGGTGGCACACAACTTTGTTTTTTGGGCTCCAAATTCCAAACCCGATTAAGGCAGCTTTCGAGGCTATTTATAGGCCAATCAGGAAGGGAAAACGGCAAGGATGTGTGGGAGAGTAGGGGGTAGGGTTATGGCTGTTGTCCGGCGAGAGTGGCCGGCGCAGGTCTGCACACGCATACCGTGCGTTGTCGGGGAGAGAGAGAGATTGCGTGCGGGGGAAGGGAGGACTGGTTTGGTCGAATTTGCAGGGGAGTCAACGAGGAGGAAAGTGAGGAATGGCCGGTGCAGGGAGCGTGGGCGTTGCAGGCTTTCTGGCAAAAATCTTGGTTGCAGGTGTAAGGAGGTTGAAGACGAAGTGCAGCAGTGGACCGGCGGTCCAGGAGAAAAGAAAAGGAAGGAGAAGAAAGGCTGAACCGGCTGGGAGAGGGGGAGAGGAGAGGTGCAGGAGCTGGGCCACACAGAGGAAGGGGGAGTTGGGCCAACGGGCTGGCCCAGGTCGGGGGAAATAGAAAAAAAGAAGAGAAGGAAAGGAAAGAAAAGGAAAAAGAGGGGGAAAAGGACAAAAAGAAAAAGGAAAAAGAAGGAAAAATGGTTGTTGGCTTAATTAGTATAATTTGGGTAATTTGGGATGTTTAAATAAAATATAAATATTAAAATAATAATTAAATTCTCTTTTTAGGTTGATTAGGGATTTTTGAAAGAACTTTCTTAAATTCCATTTTAATTAACAAAACACTCTAATTTTCTCCAATTAAATTATTTATAAAGTTTATATTAATTTGAAACTATTTTATCCTTCTTAATTTAAATTAATTAATTTCCCAAAATAAAATCCTTAATTAGCTTAAAATACCACAATTTCTCCTATTTAAAACACTTATAAATTTCTTCTTGATTTGCCCTAATTAACTTCCTTTTATTTTAATAAAAGTAAATTATTTGATTAACTTTCAAAATAAAAATCTTGTTTAGTAATAAATAATATAAATTAGGATTTTCGGGGCATTTCAAACAACCACCCACCTCTGTACCGGTGCACCTTACCCCATTCTTTTCCTATTTCCCCTACCCTACCCCATCATTGTTTCTTATTACCTAATGCCACCACCCCAAGCTTCCCCTTTCTTCTCCTTTTCTCTTCTTTTTCTGCCCTTGCATCTGTCTTCAACCCCAACCACCAACCTTTTTTTCCTATGCTTCCCCTATACCTCTCTATTATCAACCCCCTTCCACCACCAACCACTCCCTACCTGCTCGGCCACTAGTGTGAGCACCACACTATCACCACCTTTGCTGCCAACCATCACCATCCCCATTTCCACCACACCACCACTTTAAGTGGGAACAGTAATCCTAGAGACGATTGGAGTTTAACCATAATTTTTGGTTATGTGATTAGTATTAGCCTTTTAGGATTTTAAATTAAATTTGGTAAATATATGAGTCTTATGGGAAATTTATGATTAATTTGTGAAATTAGGGTTTTATGGGGGATTATAAATAGTAACACTATAGGTAGGCTATTATCGTATATATAAGACATTGAATTTTGACCATGATTTTTAGACATGTTGTCAATAATAATATTTTAAGGATGATTGTTGAATTTGGTGATAAAGTGAGCACTAGGAAAGAAGTTATGCTTAATTTATGGAATTAGGGTTCCTTGTGGGGAATATGGTCTCCATCCTTTGGGAAATATATTGATATTCACATGGTTAGCTTATGTGTCCAAATGATTATTTTAAGAAGGATTATGTGTCTTTCATATCTACATGTGTATATGTATGATGAGCATTTTACCCTAAGAGGTGTTCTATACTATTCCACTAGGTTAAGAATAGTGGGGTTCATGAGCTCAATGTAAACTAGTATCTACTCTTGAGATAAACAATAATGAATAAAATATTAATCACTTAAAGTGCAAGATTTTATGAGTTAGAACTGAGGTATTGTGTCTATTTCGTCGAAAGATTATAATGACTTGGGTTATTTTTGCCATAAGAGGGGCGTCAAACCATTCCACCATTTTAAGAATAATAGGTAGGAGCCTATTGCTGTGATATATATTGGATACATTCCACCAGATGATAATAGTTGCTCAAGAGCATTTTATCCTCAGAGGTGTTTTAGTTTGTTCCACTAAATTAAGAATAGTGAGGTCCTTGAATTCAATGTAAATAATAATATAGATTATGATTATATTTAATGATGGTCTTCTAGAATCATTATATTATCTTACATCATATTATTATACTCGCTTATTCTTCTTTATGACTTATGTCTTCTGTGTAATCTAGATAAGACTGTATTTAACACTTTACTCAATCAGTAGTGTATTGATCATCCTTTTCAATAGGGTAGTGATGTAACATCCTTGAGTTTCATAACATTTTCTTTCTTTTGTTTGACCGTTTATTCAAAACCTAACCTTTAAACTTTGGAATAATGTTATTATTAACCTTTAACTTGTAACCCAAATAAATTTTTTAAATAATTTTCCTCATTATTTTCACCACTTTTATTTCTATTAAACCTATCCTAAATTAGTTTACTTGTCCTAACTAGGTACCCTAACATAAATAAACTAAATCAAAAATAATGTTATCCTATCCTCTACCACCACCTTATCTCACAAAACCGCTCTACCATCTCCTTCTCTCAAGTAACTTCTTCTCCCTTATAGTGCCATCTTTTCCCCCACCAAAACACTCCCCTTATCTCCCTTCTATTCTCACGCTCGTCCACCACTGCCCTAATCATATAACTTCACCACCCTAACCCACTACATAAATCTTCTACTCCCTTCCATTTTTGTTCAGACTCCAACCATACTCGGCCTACTTTCTTTCCTCCTTCTTCCTCCCCCTCCTTGTTCTTATTTCGTTTAACCTAGTTGTTCTCCTTAACGCATGATGCCATCATCATTCACCATCCACAACCATCACCATCTCATCGCCATTATCCTTCCCTCATCCTTGCCTAACCATCACTAACCTAAGCTATACATTTTACCCCCTCCTCAAGCTGCCATTTTCATTTGGGTTGAGGCACATAGTCATACACCAATGCACGCACAACCATGTGAGCCTCACATAATTGTTCCCTTCTCACTGTCCCTACCCGTTTCCCTCTTGCATGATCCACACATGATTTAACTCTAGCCCATACACCTTCTTGTTCCAATTGTACACTAACATGTGCTTCCCTTTCCTCTATGTTTTAGCCTTAAGCACAACCACCATCACATCTCATCTTTACTTACAGCATTGTCCAACACCCTCACCCTTTACCATAATCACACCAACAAACAACACCACCCTCACCTTATGCTACCTTCCCCCAACATCCTCATTTTATCTGCCTAGACCTTCCCCTACCTTTGGCTTTTTTCCCTTGCCACCATCATCCTCCCTACATCATGTGCCCTCATCTAAGCAACAATCCTTCAATAACCACCTCTGAAACCCTCTCATCTCTTGTGTTGACTCACCCAATTGCTGCCTCCCGCTATACCAACCTCCACTGCTACTCCTTCCATAGCATCATCTCCGTCCTCCACTGCCCCTTTCTAGTCTTGTCGTAGCCTATCACTGTCATCCATCTAGCTCCTTGTGCCACTGCTTCCGTTTCTCTTATGCATGGGCTCATGATGCCTATATATCATGAGTTTGTTTTTTCCCCTTTTATAATATATGGGCATTTTGTTAATTTCTATTTATAAATATTTTACTATAAATTATTATTTTATTGATTAGATATTAATATGGTTAATGTGGTATTATTTTTAGGTATAAGAGATTAATTAGTGGAGCTTAGTAATTTTATTATATTGACTATAATTTGTGTTTTGCTAGAAGTCAGATAACTATTACACTCTACTAAAATATTAGACATCGCATGATAACACATTAGGGTTTTGATATATAAACTATGTTAAGTATGCTTGATATATGGTAACTCTTACACTATACTAAAATATCAAACATCACATGATAATATATTAGGGTTTTGATGCATAAATTGTATTGATCATGTTTGTAGCATTATAATTATATGCCTAATAATGTTAGCAAATATTTTGGTAAAATGGAGTACATTGAATTGTATAAATTATCATGGGTATAAAAGTACAGGTTTAATAACCAGGAATAATTTATGTATTTCTAAAATGATAGATTAAGCATGCTTAAGCGTATTATGATATGATTAATATCAATATATGCCCAAAGGACAATTTGGTATTTTTAAGTGTACCATGTGATTTATTGTAGTTAGCATGCCCAATTTGTATTTTGTATTATTGAGGATAAGAATATATAATTTTGGGTAAATTAGATATACATATTAGGATTTTATGTGTTATATCATGTACAAGGGTAAAATAGTTATTTGACATGACTGATAATTTAATTACATATTAAATAATTTAATTATTGTGTTTTATCCCTTTTATGAAAAATTAATAAATAAAATAGAAATTAGCATTTAAAATGGATGATAATGTGGTAATTATAGCCTTAGGGGCATTTTGGTCTTTTTTGGCCTAATGTGCCCAAAATATGAATAATTGTATCTATATGACCTTATTAGATTTTTAATATTGACCTTGATTATAGTTGCCTCAGATATTTGGAAATAAATAAAAATGGTTAAGTGTAGAAGTTGGACCTATTTGGTATTATATGATTTTGAGGTCACATTAATAAAATATTAATATTTAAAGTGAAAAACCTTGAGATCAGAAATGGTAGGTTTGTAGGAGTAACTACCTTAAAGACATGGTATAACTCACAATTCATTATGGATTTTTATTAGTGTGCCTTAGTGCTCCAACTAAGCCTTATACTTTACTCTATTTAGCTTTGTGGAGTTATAGAAAGTATGTATACTTGTGGATTATATATCGTTGTCTATAAGGTATTGTGATACCTTCTCATGTCAGTGTAACCAAGGTACCTTAATGTTAGTGAGTTGATAGCTGATAGGATACTGTATTGCCTTAGTGCGCCAATATGATCAAAATACCTTAGTGTCTCCAAATTAATATGATCTACCCTTAAGTAAATATATGGAAATGATTATTTGTAACACCTCCAATTTTTGGACCAGAAAACTTGTTAAATAACCTTAAAATATGCAGCAACACTCACTTTGTATGGGCAGCGTGAGTTACATGCATAAAAGGGGGGAAATGGGGGAAGTAAGGTTTGGATGAAGGGGGAAGGGTCTCGGTTAAGGTGGTTGAGGAGGTGGTAGAGGGGAGTTGGGTTGGTTGTTGGGTGTAGGAGGGATGGTAGGGTGTAGGTGATGGCTAGTGATCAGAGTGTGATGGCTCATGGTGGCAAAGAAGGCAGTGGTGGTTGATCAAAGGAGGGTGCAAAGAAAGGAGGGAGAATAGGAAGAAGGGAAAAGAAGGAGGAGAAAAGGAGGGGATGTAGGGGGTGTTCAAGCAAGGTGAGGTAGGAAGGTGTTAGGGGATGTTAGGTGGCTGAGGGGTGGCTTCGCCAGCAGTGGAAGAGGGGAAATGGGTGGTGCAAGATGGCGTGCAAGGAGGTGGTTGAGAGGAGAAAAGGAAGGAAAGAGATTGGGAGTTGGTTGTAGGTGGAAGGCGTGGCTACTTGTAACACCCCTAAAATTCACTACCAAAAAATTTCATTTTATTAAAAGATTCAACGAAAGCAAGTAAAACAAATTTGTGAATTTCGGGGATATTACCGCCGTGATCAGTACAAGCCTAGTCCTCTGGCCGGTCTCGTACTCACCACAAGGCTAAAGAAGAATTACCAACCATTATAATTCAAACTCAAAGTAAGGCTTCATAAAAGCATTAAAACATTCATAAGATAGAAATCAAAGTATGTAAAAAGAGTTTACAATCCAAAATACATATTAAAATTCCTTAAAAGGAATAAAGGCTATAATACAATAAAAATTAAGTCTGAGTAATCCAGTACAAAATAAAAGAACATAAGAAGTAAGTCTAGCCACATCGCTCCCGATCTCAGACCAAGTCCATGCTTAACACTCAACCCTGCCCAATGCCTCGTAAGCATCAAAGGCATCAAAAATAGTATTACCAACCTACACAAACTCATAGGGGCCTTCTGATCATGGAAATGAGTAGCGCCCATGAAATGGGTGGTCAATATACTACATACTGAGTAAGGTAACCATGCAACTAAAGCCAACACACAAGGCATATAACACAAGCATGCTCACATAAGTAGCATACAATCATTATAAATAAATAAAGGCCAAGTTGTAGTTTGGATCAACTAATTCTTTAAATTTGTTATCAATACTCATTTCACACCATGTTTATTATCATTCCATGCGAGTGAGGGAGCCCCACTATTATAGCTGGTGGACGGAAAACATACAGGGCATAATGCTCCTAACCACTATTATTGTCGGTGGATTTATCTCTAGGGCAAGGTGCTCCTGGCCACTATTATTCACTAGTAGATAGGTCTAGCCTTGACTCTCATGGTGTTTCACTGTAAATACTCAGTGTCTTTCCCATATCTTATCACAATTATGTTCGGTTTGTTGAGTACGGAATCCTTCATTATTATAGCCGGTTGCCCAGAAACATACAGGGCATATAACGCTCCTGACCAATATTATTTGCCGATAGATAGGTCTCTAGGGCACCCCACCTCCTGGCCACTATTATTCGCCGGTGGACCAGTCTAGGCCCGGTTCAACAGTCTTCCTCTTTAAATGATTAGTGTCTTACTGTGTCTTATTCAACAAGTTTCACCCTAGACATACATGTTACACTCCATCTATATTTATCCTCCCAAGAGGACCCGTCCCATATCTTGAGACTCTACCCCTCCTAACACACCCCAACATACTTTCCTTCCTCCACTTACTCATACTAGAGGCCCAACTCCTAAGTGTGTGGATCAAGGCCTACTAGTCCACTCACTACGTTACCCTAGGTTTTTCTCCAAAAACCCTAATTTGGGCCTATATGGCCCATCCTTCTTTGCCTCATACAACCAAGATTGTTTTAACACCCCACACATCCTCCCTTAGATTCGGCCCTCATCATTGCACTTTACTCCCCCAAATACACATGGGACCACAAACCCTAGGTGACTACACCAAACCCTAGCAAGCCTCACCAAACCCTAGCATCCTTCTTTCCACCTATCACCCCTCCATTTCTCACCTTCCACTCTTGCTCTCCCATAATATCCATGCTCACCCTACACATGACATTCATCCACCCTCATCTCATACTCCACTCAGCCTCAATTATTTTTACTTTCACCGCCATCTCAAATTAGGGTTTTCCTCCCAAATCCTAGCTAGGTCTTCTATGCACCCTTGTACTAATCCATGTACTATTTTTCACCCAAAGCCTCCAATCACCAAAATAAGTCTTCCCTTACCTTCCTTACACCCCAAGGTAACTTTTCACACGTAAAGTTCATCCCCATGCAGACTCCATCCACCCTATGTAAACCCTCAAAGTTTTCATGTAAAACCTTAGAATTTCCATGCAAACCCTAGATTCTCCCATGCAAACCCTAGAATTCCCATGCAATGTTGATCCACTATTTTATTTTATTCATAATCCCCTTTTATTTTTCCTTTCATTGATCATGGGATATTTAGGTCAATCCCACATCCCTTGGTCAACTTAATTCTCCATTTTCCTTTTTTCATCCTTTCACCCCATATGATTACATTAAATATCCTAGCATTCATGTTCTAAAGGGTCACATCACACAGTATCATAATCACAACATATACACATTATGCACATGTCATAAGAAAGTACATGAGCATACCTCAATTCCAAGTTGTGCTACACATAAAACAGTTATAATGATAATCATAAGACACATAACATATCATGGTACATGGCATGCAAGGCATACAAGGCATATAACACACATAAGGCCTTAACGATATCCTTACCTAACACGACACCGCTCTTGGAGTACACTTCTACTCCTCCTTAGGGTTTTGAATTGATTCACCTATAAGAGAGAAAAACTAAGGAATAATTTCCCTCCTACCAGAAATACTGTTATTTCCTACTTTACTCTAATATTAGGGTTACTATTATTAAAAAAAACTTTCAAGTAAAAATAGAGTTTTTACTCTCAAGTTAGCCTACTAGGATATTACTAGTCAAAATAGGTTCATGTTAATTATTTATAGCCATATTTATATTATTAAAGCTAATAACTGTATTTTTTTTAAATAATAGTACTATTACTAGTTGTAGCAAAAATAGTGGTATCAATAATAATAATAACACTAATACTCATAGAAATAGAAACCCTAGTATTATTAAGGTTAAGACTAATAGCAAGGTTATTAATAAAAATAATAATATAATAATAGTAATATTAATAAAAATGATAATATTGCTAAGGATAATAATAATAATAATTGAAATAATGACATTTATATGGGTAAGGGTTCGAATATTTACAAAAGTAATAATAGCAATAATATAATAAGGCCAGCACTCATGATAATAATAATAATAATGATGATGATGATGATGATGATGATGATGATGATGATGATGATGATGATGATGATGATGATGATGATGATGATGATGATAATAAAAGTAGTAATGATATTAATGGTGATAAAAATAAGGATAATCATAATATTTATTAAAATAGGGTTCGAATTCTTTAAATAATAATGGGATAAATATCCCGAGGCTACATTAGCAATAATAATGGTAAAGAAAATAGTCATGATATAATAATAATAATAATAATAATAATAATGATGATGATGATGATGATGATGATGATGATGATGATGATGATGATGATGATGATGATGATGATGATGATGATGATGATGATGATGATGATGATGCTAATAGTAATAATAATAACTATAGTAACAATAATAACAATAAAAGTGTTAAGAATAATACTAATAATAGTAATAGTTGAATATTAAACAATAATAATAATAATAGGTTTTGAATATTTATAATAGCAATAAAAGTGATAATGTGCCAAAGTTAGCATTAATAATAATAATAATAATAATGATGATGATGATGATGATGATGATGATGATGATGATGATGATGATGATAATATCAATAATGATAATAAAAATAATAATAAAAATAGGGTTTTGACCCCTTAATAATAGTAATAAAATGAATATCCTAAAACTTTAAATAATAATAAGGATGATAAATAATAATAATAATGATGACAGCATAATAATAATTATAACAATAAGAATAGTAATAATAATATAAATACAAATAAAAAGGATAATGTTTGCATAATTAGGGTTTAAGGATTGAGAGGGGTCAAGGTACCACCTAGGGTTGGTGGTGGTCGGCAGCACCGGCTACGGCAACAGGGAAAGAGGGAGAAAGGGGAAAAGGTTGGGCATTTAGGATAGGAGAATGGAAATGAGAGGGGAAGTTGAGGTGGTGAAGGATGCCTAGGTGGAGAGGGTTGGACTTATGGTCGTGGCACGGCCAAAGGTGGCGACGCAGGCGGCGGCTGTATGGTGCCTGAGAGTGGTGGAGAGGGAGCAAGAGAGGAGAAGAGGAAGATAAGGGAAAAGAAAGGTAGGGGAAGGTCTGCTAGTGATTTTAGAGGGTATAAGAGGTGGTGGTTGCGGAGGAAGTGGCGGCGGACAGCGGCATAAAGGGCGGCAGTGGCTGGGTTAAGGTTGGTCAAATGACCAACTTTGCACAGCCAAGGCGGCTTGTGCAGGAAGTATTGAGGGTGGTGAGGGGTGTAGCTCAATGGAGGATGTAGAGAGTAATTTAGGTGGTGGTTTGGACGGCGGCGGCGAAGCAGATGGCTAAACAGGCGGCGGCGACAAGAGGTGGAGATTTCTGGTTGAGAGAAAAAAGAGTTGAATGGGGTTGGTTGAGGGGTATCTATAGGCTATGGATGAGGAGGAAGAGGGAAGGTTGGTGGCACACGTGTAGGTCATCAATAGATTGCCTATGGCCAGAGTAGGCCTACATTTTTGCAGAGGCTAACATGCTCGGGAAGGAAAAAGGAAGGGGGAGAGGGGCATGCGTGAGGAGAGAGAGGGTTGGGGGGAGAAGGAAGGGAAGGGGAAAGGTTGGACCAGGATGTCAAGGAAGGAAAGAAAAGGAAAAAAAAGGAAAGTGGACCAAGGCTGGGCAACGAGGGAGGACGAAGGAAGGGCATGCGAGCCTTGGGCCGCGCATGAGGAAGGGAGAGGGGAGAGGGTTTGGGTTGCAAGGGTGGACTGGCCAAGGTTAAGGGAGGGAAGGGAAACAGAAAAGAAGAAAGAAGGGGAAAAGAAGAAAAGAAAAGAAAAGAGGGGGAAAAGGAAAAAGGGAAAAAGAAAAATAGGTGGGTTGGGGTATTTAAAATATTTTGATATTTTAGGACATTTAAAAATAATAATATTTTAATAAGATAATAATTAAACTCCATTTTTAAGCTAATTTAGGATTTTTAAAATTTTTTTCCTAAATTATATTTTAATTAGCAAAACATCCTAATTTTTTCCGATTAAATTATTTATTATTTTCCTCTTGATTTTACCTTAATTAATTCCTCTCATTTTAATAAAATAATTTTAATTAATTTTTCTAATAAATCCCTAAATTTTCCATAATTATTTAAACTAGGGTTTTGGGGTATTTCATACTCCAAGTGGTGCAAGGAGGAAGTAAGTGAGGCAAGGGATTCGGTGTAGTGGTCGGTTGGATGTTGGAGATAGCGGCTAGGGGTGGTGCAACAAAAAATAGGGGAGAAGAGGAAGGAAAGATAGTAACGTGTCATTAAACGCTACAAATTAAATCCTTATTTTTCACCAAAACATATTATAAGCAAATAGCATATATGAATAAAAGTCGATCCCCACGAGGAGAATGTAATTTCTAAATTCTAAAGTAAAGCTTCATGCTCATTGTAAATTACTGTGCATTAACCTCTTACCAAATAAAACTAGAAATAAAATTGCATATTATGTGTACACAATTATCCTATTTTAAATAAGGTTTAAAAGTCCAAATTCATCAATTAGATTCATCTAAAAAAATATAGATTGCTCAAACCGCTTGTAAAAAACTCAATTTTTATATCTAAATGACCTCAAACTCAATTCCAACTTAGCCCTATATGCCTCTAAGAATTTGCACTAACTTATGCTCAGTTTTAACCTTCAAACCATGTTGAAAACAATAGTAAAAAAATAATAAAATCATATTTGGAATTGAACTTCAAAATTCAGCTTAAACCTAAAAGAATTACCTAAAAATGCATAAAAATGCATATAAACTTGTCTAACTTGATTCAGCACTTTGTAGACTACATCCCCTAGTGCAATACAAGTCTTTATTCATTTTTATAAGTAGAAAAATAAGCCATTTAAGATCTATAATATCAGACCTGTAGATTGGTTGCAAAACTAGTGCAAAACATGAAGAGAAAATGTTCTGTGGTGCATAAAAACCTATCAAAATTTATGTCACTTAATCCTCCACTTAGTAACTGAATTTCCTAGAATATTTCAAGCCTTCAAATAGGTTTATAAGGTGGAAAGTCACTGGAATACATTTATGAAATAAGATGTGTAATTTCAGTATAAAGCATGAAGAAACCCTTTATATGGTGCATAAAAACTTATGTAACTTAATTCTCTTATTGGTGTACTGAAATTCCCATTATATTTCAAGTATTTGAAAATTTCCTTCTCTAGCTAAATGAATGAAATCCGATTACTAAAGAAACAAATTGGAACATCAATTCTAATGCATTTAAAACACCATATTCAATACTTTTAAGTAAGCATACTTGAATGTGCAAATGTCTAATTAACTTTCCAAGTCATTTATGGTTTAAAAACATGTTGTTATCTAGGGAAATAAAAAATAAAAAATACAGATTTGAAATAAGATCAAAAAACAACATTTCACCACAGATTTATGAATCATACGCAATTCATAAGAATAGTCTTAGCAACTCAATTTGGCCTACACCTTCATAGATTTGCTTCATTACTATTTAGGCACATTATTGATAAGAATTATAACTCTAATTCTGAAAAAAAAAATTAGGTTAGAAAAATAGCAGAAAAGAAATTAGATTAGATGCACTGTTCGGAGTTGTATGATCAAGCTCCATATCCTAACTCAAGAATGATTTAACATTTTTTTTAATGTCAGATGGTCATCCTAAATTTCTTTTGTCATAACTCAAATTACAATAGTAAATATATATTGATGAAATTTAAACCAAACTTAGAGATGAAAAGGATGGGCAGCAAACTCTAGTTTTGTTTTCTTCTCAGTACTTGTTGAATTCCAACAATTAAACTCGATTTATATATTTTGATTCAGTGAATTCACATCAGAACTGGTTCCACTCATTAGCACATGCTATTTAAATAGCTATAAATATTAAAATTCACTAGAACGCAAGCAAAAACTCTAGGATACCATTTTAGGAAGAATTTATATCAGATATCTATTTACACTTTTAATCTAGAATTGGTTTGGAGGGGGAGTATGAGAATATAATTAAATCTAAATCTAACTATACTAAATTAACCATACAATAAACTAATTTAAATATTTACAGTTGAGCAAGCAATTAAAATTGAGCACACAAATTCAAATATCAGTTTAGTTATCTTGCCACCAAGTTAATTTGATCGATTAATTGTAGAGAATCTACCAGTAGCCTTCTCCCTATTATTTTCTACTAGTTAGAACCAATCCAGCTTTATTCTTACTCATCACTAAGTAATTCCAAGGAAAACTTCATTAACCCTATGAAAATCTATTCAAGACATCAAAAATAGAACTTTCCTAGATTATGCAATGCTCTAATTTAGACCCAGTCGTACGACCAACTAAATCTAAATTGGTCATTACCAGATTCATTGGTTCAATAGCAATTACAAACTAAAGAATCAATGACAATAGCAAGTTCACAATCAAACAAAGTAAGATGCCTCCAACTTTATACATATATATGAATCATAAATCATTCATCTCAAGTAAGGCCTAAATACTAAAATTAACTCATAGATTAAATATATATCTAAAATAAATGTCTTAAATCATCTAAATCAAAAATAAACAAAAATGTGAATAATTGAAAGTCAACTAAATGCATGAAACTAGATACAAAGAGGTATAGAAGTGAGAGAGACTCATTCAATTTTCATCCGAATCTACAAACCTAGGCACCGCTATGACCCGATACTTCAAGATTCAAATTCTCCTCTAATAGTCACAATTTAGCTCAAATCCAATGGCTTGTATCCTTCTTCAAACTCGTACACCTCCTTGCCTAGCCCCCTTTATTCAATTGCTCTTAATTTTGGAACGAAATTAGCTTCTTCCAATGGATTGCTGCTTGCTTCCTTCTTTGTATTGTGCTTCTCTGATTTATATAGCCAATAAAGAGATCTGCTTCGGTTTAATTATTGCGATAATCACGATTCTATTGAAGTTGATGGGCTTAATAGATGTTGTCCTTTTGTTTTTCTTAGTTGGTGAGATTGAAGTATATCTTCTATTTTTACTTAAATTCATTCTCTCCCTAGCCATATAGTGAAGTGGTTGAAATTGAAATAAGATTCTATCTTATATTTCTACGGAGGAAACTTAATCTATCTTTGGGTCTGTTAAGATGCTTCCATGATTTTCTTTCAGAGACTCTTCTGACTTTTTTTTTTTGCAAGTCACTTAGATGAGCTTGATCCATTAAGCTTCTTTCTTATCTTTGATCTAGTCTTCATTTGCTTTCAATAGCTCATGTGAGCTTCTTCTTTCTTTCTTTCGTTTTTTCCTTTGCTTTGTAGGATACATTAGGTCATGTGTGAAGGCTTAATCAATATTTTTTTTGGACTTCTCACATGAGCAGTAGATGCTCCATCTTTTTTCTTTCTTTTCTTCTTGCTATTTTTTTTGTTTGCAATCCCATGAACCTATAAAAGAATAATAATGCAAATTACGCTCTTTTAATGATAAAATTTTCAATATATAATTTTAGACCTAAAATAATAAAGTGTTAAGAACAACCCATATTTACCAAGATAAACCAGCTAAAAGACTAATTTAGGAAACTAAAATATGACATATCATGCACTTATGAAAAGAAGAAAAGGGACATCGAGCAAGGAGAGAAAAGGCTAGAGAGGGAGAGATGGGGCAGAGGAGAAGAAAAAGAAGAGGAGAGGAGGGAAGGAGGAAAAGGTGTAGGGGTTAGGTGGGTGTAAGAGGGATGGGTGGTTATAGACAAAGTGCAGGGGGGCTGTTTGGTTCAACACTGCAGGGGAGAAGAAGGAAGTAGGGGAAGAAAAAAGAAGGAGGTCAGACGAGGGAGAAAGGGATGGGCAGACTGGCCCATATGAAGGAGGAAAGAAAAAAAAAAGAAAGGGGAAGTTGCGCTAGCCCAACGGGGGAGAAGAGAAGGAAAGAAAGAAAAAAGGAAGAGGGAGAAGAGGCATGGAGATGGGTCGGTGGGGAAGAGGAGAAAAAGGTCAGGTGGCTTAGTGGGGGGAAATGAGAGGAAGGAGGCCGGTTAGCCCAAGAAAAAATAAAGGAAAAAAAAGAAAAGGAAAAAGGAAAAGGAGAAAAAAAGAAGAAAAATAAAATTATTTAGAGTTGGGATTAAAAATTAGGTTGATGGAAAAATTATTTATTAAATTAATTTATTCAAATTTTAAAGTATTAATTTAATAGGATAATTTTAGTAAAATTATGGGTTTGGAAATTTATTTAATAAAAAGAGTATGATAAAATAATCAATTATTTACTTTAATTTATTAAATAATCCTATATATATTTTTTTATATATAAAAGGTCCACAAAATAATTAAATTAATAATTTAGGATTAAATTATTTTAATAAGGAGTTAAATATTAAATTTTAGATTTTCAAATTTTAGGGTATTATAGAGCTAATCTGACGCCTAGCGAGATAATTCTTAAGATAAAACTGTATTGAGACAATTAGTAGCTGAGGCGCAGTGAGGACATAACATTCTTTGAGTGGGGTGAATTGAATCTCCCAAATTGAACATAGTGTTATAAGAATTAAATATTCTACTTATATCAACATGATCTACCGTCCTTTTGGTAATTTTATCTTAAGAACTTCACAATTAAGCGTTCTTGTCATAGAAATTTTTTTAGGATGGGTAACCCTTTTAGAAAGTTTTAAAAATTTTCTAAAAATTTCTCGAAAAGTGCATGGATGAGGACAAAGCATACTGAAAGGACTTATGTAAATTTGTGGGGTCATTTATCAATCTAAAAGTACCATAAGTTAGTTTCGCGTGGTCGTATCCCCTTAGGGTGTTGTATTATCTTTACAAACTTTTCATCCCATATTTATAACAAAGATATTGCCTCATTGATAGCCTTCCATCAACTCTAAACCTTGTCTTGCCTTTCCTAATACTAAACCCAGTATGCATAATTGTTATACAACCTATAAGAATCCTCTTAAGAGTTCAAGAATCCCATCTTCAATTACATATCCTTCATGTTTATGGTTATCAACATCTTTGTTTATATATACATATTCATAATAAGCTAAATTTTATGAAATGAATTTAAACATTTAGCACAATGAACCTATTTATTTTGTGGAATGAACTTAATGTAAAGTTTTAACATGTTGATTAATATGGTGAACATAAACCATAAATAGACTAAACCTAACTCTTTTGTGGAATGAACCTATACCTTTTCCATCTACACGTTTAATGTAATGAACCTAATTATTTAAAGAAATGAACCTAACCAATTTACATAAGGAACGCCGCATAAAAATGCAATAATTAAGAAAGAACACACATGTTTGTTAAAATACAGACATAGACATTTTCGTGCTTAAACGTAAATAGTTAGCATAATAAACATCTATGTTTGGTGCGATGAACCAACACAATTTACACAATGAACATAAACAATACATTCAAAACACAAATATATATACACCACCACACCTTAATAATTCATGTTCATCCATCTAAAAGAAAATATACCTAATGACATTCCTTTCACATCTAGTTATCTTAACTCTTCATCGTAAATCATCTCTAAGTCAATTTTCATTGAATCTCCAATTAAATTATTCTCCTATTGTTATACGAAGTTGACTTCTGATTTCAATTATTTTTGAATTGTGAATTACTATTTGAATATATATATAAGATCTATGATCAAATAAATTCAGTACAAGATCAAATCAATTTAGAAGATTAAAATAATTTATAACTTCAATTATTACACAATCAAATCAAATAAGTAAAGAAAATATGTTTTGAATATCAATCTACACTAAAAAAAATAAAGAAGAGAGAATCACAATTTTGAATTTACTAAACCATCTTTACATCCAAATGAATAATTATGTCCTATAAATCTACACATGTAAGAGAATATAATAGAAATAACATTGAGCTTGGGTACTTTGTCCGGTTTGTAAGAATTTGAGGACTAGTCAGCCCATGTTAGATAAAAATTATCTTATATGATATAAATTGGGGCCAACTTAGTAGTTTGGGTGTGTAACTACCAAATCCCATATTTAATATATGCGTAAAATATATTTTATCCCAAAATTCCTATTTTACATTGATTACCCCTCTGTTCTTTTTTTTTTGGGTTTTCCTTCTTCCTTTCTTTATCTTGCACTCTCCATTTCATGAGGTACCATGTGCCTCAGAAAAATCCAATCACATAGAAGGAAACATAGATATTTAAAGGCTAATATTATTATATAATAATTAAAGTACCATCAAAATCATCCATTAAAGAGTGTAATTGTAAAAGAAAAATATTGAAAGTTGATGGTCCATTAACTTAAAAGAAACTTTACATATCAATAGTTGTTAAACTTTCGATCTGAATCTCATGATTCTACAATCCATAAGTCATTAAACAATCCACAATCTTAGGTAGAATCTTAAAGTATTAGAATCATGGTAGAATTGTACAGTCCCATGCAGAATCAATAGAATCTTACGATTTCACATGTTGACTATAATTTTTTTTATCTAGTTACCTTAAATTTTATTTTTTGTCTTATTCTCACTATATTTCTTCCCTAACTCTAAGCCTTAATCCTATAATTTTGTACATACTGTATATTGAGTACGAATCAATGCGAAGAATGCACAAGCGAGACAATAGCAAAATAAATTATTGAAAAGAAAAATACTTATAAAAAGTCCAAAATTTAAATGTAGAGTAAACCAAATATATTAAATTTGTGAGATTATATTTTTTTTACTACTTTTTATTTAGCTTATAACTATCCTTTTTATCTTATTTTGTGGTATTATTAGCTTTGTTGTATGTTTAGTCCATATAAAAAAAAATTTGTATGCATGTAATCAACAATTTGTGTGCTAGAACTTGATTAGCAATCAAATAAGAGTTTAATAATGAGATATTCAGTGTTTTTCAACTTCAATTATAGGATTTTGTTGCATATAAGTATATCTAGGTCATATTTTTGTTATATTTGTACGATCTTACGATTATACGATTCAATTATGATGACCCTTATAGATTCTAGGAAGAATTTTGATTCTAGCGACCTTGTACACACCTAGAGCTATAATATTTTTTTTTTAAATTAAACAAAATGAATGTAAGGTGAATAATCATGGATTGAAAATTATAGCCAGAAATCATACTCACAAAAGTAAAGTGGAAACTAAGTTTGGGATTTACTAACAAAAGCATTAAAATAATGTGGATGGAGAACACATCGAGAACATTCACATAGTCCCTTGACATCTATATGTTATTAGCCTTTTTTTTAGAGTAAGGATCTCGTTACTTAAGAACATGAGAGATCCAATGATTAGTAAATGTTGTTTAACATACCAAGTAATCTACCATACTTTAAATGAAAATGCAGATGGTTAATATGCCGAGATGCTACAAGAATAATTACATGTGATAAAAACCATATGCTCCTTTTGATGTCCCTAAAAGATCCTTATATTCCATTCATATCAAAGTTTTGCAACAAACATACCAAAAAAGCTTATTAATATCAACTTCTTACTCCTAGATTGCCTAAATCTTACCACCAAAGCACGTGTTTCACTTGCCCAGCCCACAACCACATCATGCTTCTTCACAACTCTCTTAATATGCCTCCGAATTCACACGACAAAAAGGACATTGTATGAACACTTGGTCCAAAATTTTAGACATAGCATCATAGAAGACACATTTATTGACTATGTTCAAATCTTGTATCACCAATCTATACATCGCCAGTAACCATTTTTATATGACCATCTATAAGAGGATATGGAGTTTAGGTAGGATAAGGGGCTGCCAAACTAAATGAGCCCACAACTTTCTTGGCATTTTGGTTCACATCTCATCATAAGTTGCCCTGATGACATCTCGTTGTCACCCTTCTCCCCATCATTGTTGAATGAGTGGTCATAAGCTACCTCAAACTTTCTAACAAAATTTTTTCTAGTTAGCATTAGGTTGGCAAAGTTGAGTTTAAATTGGGTTGATAATTTTGTTGTTATTTCCCATTCCTTCTTATCTAGCAATTTACCTCACATGCTTTATAATTTCTTGCTAAGAAATTCTATTTTTGATAAATTATATGATAAAATATTATACATCATGGTTTAATAAAAATAATATGCAATGAAATCATAATAATTAGATTTACCTAATATTACTTATAGCATATTGCAATCAAACCCACATAAAATTAATGTCATATTTAAATGACTATTAATCTAAGTTAATGGATACTAAATTTTTAGTCCATCATATTTGTCAACTTATTTTGGGATTCAACCTAGTTTAGGCAAGATTAAAAATTACCTTCATTTACCTCCACAATGTTAACGACAAAATCGAAAGTTAAAGAAAATAAAGGTTAACTTATTCACAAAATTTAACAATTCACCTCAAAACTAACAAGGCTATGACCTATTTATCTAAGTTCACCTAATAAATACCCAAATAATATTTTAAAACATTCACCTAACCTAGGTTAACCTACGTTCTACCTCATTTAAACTAACGTAGGTTAACCTCAATCCAAACAAAGCATAAATACATGCAATAACATATATGATGAATTTAGCAACCTCAACTCATTTCTCATGCACCTTAATTTTCTGTAATTTTAATGAATGATCCCAAACCATAGAGAAAATTATTAGGTCTTACAAATATCTTAATTGAAAACCATCATATTTTAATTGCCTTGTTAAAAAATGTATTATAAAATGGAAGTTTAGATAGATCAATTAGACCAATTATATTAATTATATAATTTATAGTTCAGAAAAGGAAATAAATGAAAATATTAGAAAAAATGTTTCTTAATTTATAATAGGGTCAAAATAAGGGAATAATTTGGTAAATTAAAAATTGGTAATACATCATAATATTGAAATCATAACAAATACTAACATGTAACCAGCTATATTATAAGCATGATATAACAAGCTACTATACATTGAGAAAAAGAGGCGTGGTACACATATGTTAATTAGTTGAAGTTTTTTTTTTTATTTTGTTTAAAATTTTATTAATGGATTTTTCTCTAAATTTTCATATTAAAAAATAAAATAATTATATTAAAATTTTACTCGATTCTTTTTTTATAAATAGAGATCCATATTGATGTATACATTGGATATAAATACTTTTTTTATGGCAAAACATAAGCACATCAATGTTAAAATATCAACACAAATATCAGTAAATAATAATGGTAACATATTAGTAATAATAATGGTAAAACATAGTAATACTAATGGTAAAATATTAGTAACAACAATGATTAAAGTCAAATATGAAGGCAAGTATATTATAACATGAAGACAATTATGGTAAAATATAAAGACTACTATGGTGAAACAAAACAAATAAATTTTTTTTTCCAGAAAAGTTACAACAATCATTAGTGAAATATACTAGCAAACGTGGTAGAACTTGCACAACTATGGTGAAACATAATCATAATAGTGGTAAATCATGAAGGTAATTATGATAAAGCATGATATGCTAACTTTCTCAAGACATCACAACTAACATTAAGAAATTATAACAACTATGGTAAAATATGAAGGTAATAACATTGAAATACAAGCATAATATAGTAAAAAATAAGTATAATAATAGTAAAAATCAATTTGACCATAAAACATCACAACCATAATAATAAAATGTAAGTATAATTCTAGTAAAACATGTAACAATATTTTTACATAGTATTTTTTAAGTTAAAAGTATACAATATTGATTTCTAGTTTTAGAGAAAATTCTTGAAAATGCAATGATATATCCTTTTATTTCTTAATGACCCTAATCAAAGATAAATAAAATTAAAAAGCAAAAAAAAAAACTTACCTTACAAAAACATGATGCATACTATGTACCTGGTTGTATTATAAACCAACTTGAACTTATAGTTTATTAATTTATATGAGGGCCAATAAAAGGAAGTAATTTGGTAAAATAAAAAAATTGAAAGGAATTATATTATTATTATTATTATTATTATTATTATTATTATTATTATTATTATTATTATTATTATTCATAAGAAGGTAAATTATGAAACAAGATAAATATTTCTAAGAAAAAATTGAATATTGAAAATATTCAGAATTCTTCTTAAATTGCTATAAAAAGGTATATGTGGTGGTTGGTAATATAAAAAGTTAATATTATAGTATTTCTAGTAGTTTTAACAAACATCCTTAAATGCTAGCTTAAAAAAAGGAAATTAATTGTTTAGTAGCAAATAAATAAAATATATTCGTCAAAAATTCAACATCTACCATTTAATTTTATTGAATTTAAATTCAAATCATTTAATAAATTTAATAAATAAATCTAAAATAAAATTTAAGTTTGATTCATTTAACTAAAAACTTATAATATTAATTTTAGCAAGCTTATTAAATTATATTTTTAAGTTTATAATTATAAATGAGTCAAGATAGGCTGAAATTTTATATAGGACTCGAATCACTTGTTCAAGTTAATTTAAAATTAAAATTCAAGTTTAATTTAATAAACAATTGAATCAAATTTTTATCCATTTAAATCGAATCGGATGGCGAGGAGAGGTTATCCACGGTCCTATTTATACACGACTTCCTCGCACGACATGGACTTTAGAGCCCCTTACCCACCATGCTGTGACACTGTTTATTTTTCTATACATCTAATCGGATTCCCTCTTTTAAATACAGCGAGAAAGTCTTTCCATGCGGCGCACAACTCTCATTTTTACTCTGACGGGCTTCATTGGTTCCTTACCCCTCAGCACCCGACTTGGCTCGTTTCCCTAGCCCCATATCTCTCAATTTGCCGCTTCCAGGTACTGATCTAAAGCACTCTCCGTTCTTTCATTTCGATTCTCAATCCTGAATGTCCTAGGTATGGGGTTTCCTGAAATTGATGATCGGTTGAGTCATTGATGTGCTTTGAGATAGTTGTTTTCCATGTTTTCTCGTCTTTCTGGTCAATATCTGCTCTGGTTTTTACCTTTTCTACGGTCAATTTGTTAAAGCAAATCATTGCGGATTCAGTTCAATTGGATTTGCAGATTATTTGCATGTTTTGGTTTACTGAAGAGTGTTTCTCTCGTTACATCCAATCAGGAAAGGTCGATTGAAATGGCTGATTCGAATTCGGCTGGAATGAGGAAACCAGTCTTCACTAAGGTAGACCAGCTTCGACCCGGCACCAATGGCCATACCCTAACTGTCAAAGTCGTCGATTCCAAGTTGGTTATGCAGAGGGGTCGTCCTGATGGACCCCAAACGCGTCAAATGAAAATTGCGGAATGCTTAGTGGGAGATGAGACTGGAATGATTATCTTCACTGCTAGAAATGATCAAGGTATGATCTATCCGTACCATTAATGTATAGTATTTATCAGTTGTTGCATGGTGTCAATGATTGCAAGGTTACAAAAGCATACAAAGTACACTTCTCTTAAGTAGTTACCACCGGATAAATTTTGCTAGAAATAATCTAATGTCCTTATAGAAGGTATGCGATTATTTTTTTAAGGTCAACATTGATGGGTGCTTTGGACAGCTACAACTATTTGGTTCTGAATGCTCTCGTGATCTAGGTTGCATGGAGATGCCAGGAGTTTTGGCATTTCTGAAATTTCCCAAATATGGAAACTAAGTTCTAAATGTGGCTTGTCATTTTCAAAATGTTTCACCAAAAACTCAATGGTGCGGTACTTGCCTCCCACAATGTTTACCTCCCTTGTTGGGTCGCAAATTTCCTTTTCTCGCTTCAATTTGCTTGGATTTGTCTTTGGTGGCTTCATCTTGTGTTGATATGCTTCGATTAGATTTGTCCATCTCCCGTTGCGTCCGCTTCCAATTTTTTTGCTGAGGAGGAGGCTAATAGAGGGTATAGAAGCAATTGGTAGTGCGTGAGAGAGGACAGACCAGCAGAGGGCCTGTGGATGTGATGTGTGAGTATTGTGAGGAGGGGGCTAATATTGTGGGAGAGAGGGTATGGTTCTGATGCCTCTCTTTTTTACCTTTTATTTTGGTAATGGCTGCACCGGAGACCTTAGGTATTTGGGACAATATTTGGGCTAGGTTCATGGTCTAGTTTCAGATCAGGATCACAAAAAGTTATATTCTCATTTCTTATTAAGAAAAATTAAATTATAGTATCTTATTATCTGTTTAATGAGATTAATAACCATTTTTAAGAAATATTATATTGTGGATCTAGCTTATAGGTTAAAAACTTTCTTCTATGTATATGTATTGCTATAAATTCAATTTAACACATGCATGCCCACATATACTGTTCCCGTACTACTTAGGTCTTGGTTCCTGAATAAGAATTTAGAGAATCTTCTGCTATAAGCCTAAGTCTGATGCCTTGCAGATACTACTACTGCTATTTGTCTTTTTTAGCTGTTTCTTGGCATCAATCTTGTACATGTAACCACTTTTCTACCTTTTCTTTGTTATATGAGTTTTGCAGGTGAACCTTGACATAGGCTTGTGTTAGTGCCTTGTTGGTCATTAATATCTTGTTCGGTATGCATCGTTTGTTATCTGTTAGATTGATAAGCATTTCTGATTATTCCGGGGAAAGGATTTCCTTTTCGGCATCACATAGTGATAAGTATAGCTAATGCTCGACAGTTAGATTGGTTGTGTCTATCTACGGTGAACCTATGGTTTGTCTCCTGGATGAGCCTAGGCCCTCGGCTCATATGCATTCTTTATTAAAAATTGATTTGAAAGTTAGCTTCTTTTTCATGTATAGAGTTCTTTTTGTGAGTCAATTGAATGATGTAAACTTGTTTTGTTTATTAGTTTGGTAACTTTGGTTTGTGTATTGCAATATGAGGTTTATTACTTTATAACATACTCATTTGTTAAAGCTCCAAGCTTTTGCTGCCATTTTTAGTAGTGTGTGTTTCATAGTCTTATTTACATATTTGATGTCTCGTTTAGATATGTAGATGCTACTTGATCTTTAAACCTTTTTATGTTTTTGCAAAATTGCTTATTCTTTATGGACTAGCTTATCATGAAAACAGACACTTGATAGCTTTCTATGTATGAATTAATCTTTAAAACTGCTACCCCACCCGAATTTCAATCTAAGATTGCTAGTACTAGGGTTTGTGGGCAAAAGCTTATTTCCTAAATGAAACTTATCAAGCTAGTGAAACATCTACCCACAAGCCATATCCCTCTACCCAAGCAATAAAATTGCAGTCGTTGATCGTGTTTGCGGTTGTAGTCACGGTGTTGCGGTATGGGGATGTTGCAGACGATATTTTATATATCGCGGCGTCATATTTATATATATTTTTTCTCAATAAATATTAGCAAATATTGGTCAATAATCGATATATCACTGATAAATATGTGAAATTCTAAAACCATTGTGTATCGCCAATTTCGCGTAGGGCTGTAAATGAGCTGAGTCGAGAGGAATACCCCTAGGCTTGGGTTCGGCTTGTTTAACTAAACGAACGAGTTGAACTAAGGTTTTAACAAGCCGAATTGAGCCAAGTCGAGCCGAGATCACGAGCAAAAGCCATAAAATGAACCGAGTCTCACTTTTTCAAGCTCAGGCTCGGCTTGTTTAATAAACAAGCCCAAAAGTGAGGCTTGGGTTTGACTCATTTAACTAAATGAGTGATCTTAACCAAACTTTAATGAGCCGAGCTGTGCCGAATACTAAACTGACTTAGCTCATTTACAGCTCTAATTTCGTGTATCAGCTGACCCAAAATCCAATAAATATCGGCTGATATTGCATATTAGGACCGATATTTAATGGTCTCTCTACCTCAGCCAAACATGACTCTTTCATAGCTGTAATTTATTTGTACATTGTTTAATTGAGTTCAACGTTGGACCCCTTGTGACTTTGCAGTCTTGCCACTGGGAGTAAGCTTTTCATAAGTCCTGTTATGTGCATTGTTTATGAACCGTATTTTAAAGCACTAGGCATAAAAACATAAAATGAAATTGTGAATTAATTTTGTAGATTACTGTATAGTTAATTGTCAATAAGGGTATAAATGTTAGGGATTTTGTTCCAAGGAACAAGATTTTGAGTTTCCATAAATGCATAAACATTGGGGACTTACTCGAATTAAGGATCTATATTAAAATAATACTATTTTGTATGAATATGGTGCATTGTATGTATTCATATACAATTACACATGTCTACCTAATACTCTAATTATCTATGCTTTAATTTCATAAGCTGTTATTTTATACTTTATATTTAATATTACTAGTACTTAATTAAAACTTTCTTTGATAATCTATTTGGGTATTTTTTTTCCTTTTACATTTAGTAAATATTAAATTTATACTGTCATTTATTTTACAAATTGAATGTTAATTATATATTTTCTTATTTATTGACATAAGTTACTTATTTATATACATTTTATTTATTTCCATTCTGAAAAAAAGGTTTTTTTTTAATGAAATGGAAATTGAATAACAATTAAATAGTAAAAACTAATATTAAAATTAGAAATAGTAAAAAATAAATGAAAATTAAACCAGTATGAAATAAATTTATTATGATTGCTTCTACTTCTTAGTTTATTACATGCAAATTTTATTGTAGTTATATTTATTTATTTATTAAGATATTGATTACAATTTATAATTTATATTTAAATTTATTTTTGTATTTTTTCATTTTAAATTTATTCTTTATTAAATAAAATGTAGAATGTAAAACTCAAATAAAATGAATAAATAAAAACATAAATATAACATGTAAAATAAAAAATGAAAATAAAAATAAAAATAAAAATGTGTAATAATAAAAATATGTAAAATATAAACGAAAATTTTAAAATAAATTGAAAAAGTTATTAGAATATAAAAATAAAAATAAAATGTAACTTAATTATTTAAAATAATAAGTATAAACAAAATATAAACTACTATTGTGTTAAAATATGTTATGCTTATGTATTAGTTAAATACTTATAGATGTAATTATCTATGAATATATGTATTATCCATAAGACAAGATTCTTATACAAAAACAATATTATTCTGATAGGAGAGGTTTTTTTGTTGGAATAAAATCCAAATGTTTGTTTCTTCGAGGAAATTAAGCAGTATTTATTCCTTAATTGGAACACACCCAAGATTTTATATCTTTGTTGACAAATTAATCAGTTAATATATGTTAGTTTGGACCCAAACCATAGATGATTGCAGCAACCCTCATTTATCCTTTTTTTTTTTTTTTCCAGTAGAAAGCGGCACTTGGATTTGTGATTTTGATTATTGTAGAATAGAGTACATAAAATTGGATATTTGTCGGTTGAGAAGTTTTTGTTGATAAACGACTTTTACTGCCACTACTTGTGTGATGCTAGAATGATATTGGCATTGTATCAGCAAAGTCTCATGGAGAAGAAAAGCGAGTGAAAGAAATTCAGTACAAGTAATAATTGGAAATAATGGAGTGGTTTTGGAGATGCATTTGTTGACGTGTCTGTCTTGAATTATATTTGGTTGGACTCTCTTGTTCCCTATTTTTTTTCTTCAGTTAGTGATTTTGCAGTGTTTAGAATGTATATGTATACAAGGAAGGGTATCTTGTTGGCATTAGATTAGATGGATATACAAACCTGTTTAAGGCCAACATATAGGGCCCCAAATTAGAAGGGCTTAATATTGTTATGTATGTTTAAGCCCAATATAAGAACAACAAATTCTATGTAAAAGTTTGCATAGCAATATTTTAAAAGTAAAATCTTGTCCATTATATATAAGAAAAATAATTGTAATATCATTGGCTTATAGAATATATTTTGTATTTTGATAATTTTGTTTTTTCTTCAAAATTTTGAGGCATAATTTCTGAGCTTAGCATGGGGCTGCTAAATTATTTGACGTGGCCATGTGTATGTAAATGTGGAATATAATGTTATTCCTACCTCTTTTTTGGATTTGGAGATGCAATGCAAATGGGAGTGAGGACAAATGAACATAAGAGGGGCTTTCTATTTTGGCATATCTTGATGTTGATGTCTTTCTCGCTGGAAAAAAAAAAGAAAAAAAAAGCCATGTCCATTCAAAGAAGAGAATTTATTTTATGGATCCATCAGCCATGGCTCTGTAATTTCATTCAAACCATCCTATCAAGAAGTTGCAGAAGAGAATGATTTTGGGTGTCACTGGTTGAATTCAATAATAATTTGTGGAACATGGTGAGGGTATAGTATTGTTATTATTTGAAGGTGGTTATTCATGTAGGACTTTGTGTGGCAAATACATGGAGGGAGGACTTGGATTCTAATACAAAGTGGTTGATGCCCTTGACCTTTTTGGTACACAATTTCTACTTGTGGCTTGTAGTCTTATCCACCCTCCTGAGAAAGCTTGAAAGAGTAGTAATGCTGTTTTTTTTTTCTTCTATTTTTTGGAAAGAGAAGTGGTAACTGAAAAGGAAAAAAAAAATCTCATCCTTCCAATTATTTTGAATAATGCTGAATTTGACAAAATTGAGAAGGAAACACATAAACTCATATCTGTTGAAAACAAGTGATATAATGTATGAATACCTCGTAAGACAAAAAATAGGGATGCTTTTTTCTTTCTCTGTTTCTTTCTTCTGTTTTGTTCTTAATGAGAAATATGCTTCACATAGAAGAAATATTTAGCTTATATCCAGGTTCAATCTATTTTAATGATGCATGCAATTTTGCTCTTTTCTTTCTCCGTTAACTTTTTATTCTTTTTAAATAATGGCAACTTGCAGCACCAAACTTGTTAGACCAAGTACCTAATGTGTATTTGTTGGTCAAGTCATCCGCTAGTGAAGTCATAGATTTTTGACTTAGATGGGGCTTTTACATGAGATGTGGAGTTATAGGTTTACAAAAACGAAAGATGAGAATGAATGTCACCAGATTTGTTGAAGACTTGCTTAGCCCACAATCTTGGTCCATTGGCCTAAGCTTTGGTTCCCATCTTGATTAGACCAGCTGTTGTACCAGCGTTGTTTGTTTTGATCTTTCTTATCCTAATAGGGTCCATGAATCATTAAGGCATAAATATAAATAGATGATTTTTTCCTTGTTGAATATCTATTTACATATTTTGATGTAGATGTTTGGGAAATTCGTTAACCAAGGCTAGCCTTTCAATCGATTTTTTTATATTAAAACATTGGTTGTGCTGAGGAACAATTGGTGAAAAATCCAATCTTATGTGTTTTAGGAAGGAGAAAATACAGCTTGAATTACTTCACAAAGACTTTCTTTTCTATTTGATTCCTCTGAAATGTTATGTCCTTAGTTTGCATTTAAAATAGATAAGGAAAAGGACATAGCGTGAAGGTGGCTGCATTACCCAGTAATGGATTGGTGGTTAACCATCCAAACTAGCATACCAATCATCTTTCGGGACCATCTTGCTATGTCAAATCAAGTGTTGTGTCCCCAATCTAATCATAGGTAATAGAAGATTGAAAAGCTTTTTGGGTGAGGGGCCTCCGCACAGAGAGTATTTGAGGTGTCTAAGAATTATCTTATCAAATAATTTTCAGCTTAATGAGGTATTTCATGACTGTTGGGGCTTATATATGGGGCTTACAAATCTGATATCTCCATTAAACAAAACCTTCTAATATGGTAACCCATATAATATCTTAACTGAATTAACTGCATCATATCTTTAATAATTTCCTAGGTTTATTCCTTTCTCACAACAATTATCTCATGCTTGTGCTGTAAGTAATTTATTGACCACGCCTTGGGCACCAAGCACAAATCTTAACTTTGAGTCCCAAGTACACCTAATAAATGGGCTAAGCCCATGACCTTGCAGCTACTTCTGCCCATGCTTCTGATCTTATGCTGCGAGCCTTGCTGGTCAAGGCTTGCTGCAATCATTTGTTGCTGATCAAGGTTGGCTGCAGTAGAGCCTTGCAGAACAAGGCCAGCATGGCTCATAACGTATTTTTGGTTAAAAGTAACATGGAATTAGCTACTAACTTTCCCGTATCTTTATTCGGAGGAAACCATTTCACTTGAACAATTTCCCTCACCATGATATGCCCCATCCTCAATCGCCGTTATTAAATTTTGAATTTGATCTTAGATCAGCAGCACCTGGCAATTGGCATAACACCTTCAACTTGTTCTTGGGGACCCAATAAAAGGCCATTACCAATATCATAAGTAGACCTATGTCTCTCCTTTTAGAAGTAAGAGAGGCCTGGTAGCACAATCTAATGTAGGAAAAAAAAGTACCAACCGGTACCACTTCAAATCATCTATCTTGCAGGACCAGATGCATACAACTTCATAGACACACAGTCTAACCCTTTCACATTTTTGGTGATGTTAGAATTCTGAAGGAACATCTGTGGATCTATCATCCAGCAAGCATGTGGTAATAGGATCAAATAGATCATCGTATTCGTTGATGTTAGCTGTAAAGAAGGGTTGACAGTAGCTGCCTATTGGGATCATCATATTCATTGCTGCTAGCTGTAAAGAGGAGTTGACAGTAGCTGCCTATTGGGTAAGATCTTGTGCTGGCTTTTGAACTTCACCGAAGAAGGATAGGTGAACGTTTATTGACATGATGTAGGTTTGATTCGAGACAATGAAAGAGTGGATGTTTAATCGGTGAGTTTTGTGGGAGGTAGTGGGGCACTGATTCAATGGTGACTAATGTTGCAAATGGCTAGAAATTGCAATGGGCCATTAAGCTCTAATACTGTACTGATGCAAGGTAAACAATATACGGGATATATGACCCAAATCCAACTTCATTGAACTCTCGGAACTGACTAAAAGTATGAATTCAGAGTTATATATAAAAAAAGTGATCTAAACCTAGGCTATTAAACTGCAGTTGTGATCGCAATTAGTTTATTTTAATAGTGTTGCTGCGATGATTAATTTGTCATTGTTTGAGAACCAGGGTTCTGATCCTGTCAATAACCTAGAATCCAAGTTCTGGGTGACCTTGTTAAAATTGAAGCCTCCATATTCATTTTTCCTCTTCCATATTCATTTTTCCTCTTGTAATCCATGAGTGTTTAGGGTGGTTATTAATGGATTTAGGTATTGAGTGCGGAGAGATGATAATGAAGGATGATCAGGAGGGGGTGACTATTATGAGAGACGGATTTTAGAATGCTTGATAGCAGCTCAACTGCTCAAGGGTTCCTAGCTTCCTATTTATAGGAATATACAGACCTAATGTTACCATAAGAATATAATCTTAGATGGTAAGCAATTATTTTCTAATAAAGTTGCTAATATAATTATTAACTAAATTACAGTAATCACCTAATAACTAAGAACCAGACAATAAAACTGCAGTCATGGCATTACGGTCTTGGGGTATCATTAAAGATATTTTATATATTGTGGTTATTGCGGTGTGAATTTTCTTTATTTTTCACAACAAATATGGAAAATGCCAGTCAGTATGGGTCATTATTGGTCAATATGATAGCGCCTAACAAAATATGTAAAAACAATTATGAATACTTGATAAATATCAAAAGATAATACTAAACGCAAGACACTCACTGAAGCTCCTAATGCTCCAAAGCCTACCAGAAGTCCAGAACCATGGAAAGTAGTGTGTGTATCCATGTTGATGTGAGCCAGCCTTGATTTGCTTGAATGGAAGACTTGGGATGCACCTGTGGGCCTTCCTTGATTTACTCAGACTGTCTTGAGTGGCTGTTATCAATTATGCTGTTAATGCAGGCATCATCATTTGTGTTGGTCACTGGTAAGTGGTAACTGATGGGGTTTATGCCGATTGGACTGGGTGCTGGCAGCAAGGAGGTGGTAAGAACATCTTTACATTCATTTGAAATGATGCATATTTCATACTCTCCATACCGAAGACTTTGCCCATAAAGTGTGATGATGGAGATGCCCCCTCCCCCTCCCCCTCCCCCTCCCTGTTCTCCTTTTCATTTGAATGAACATTGAGCTCTAACTCGGATCATATGATCTGCTGCGCAATTGTTTTTTTGTCAGCAACATTCCCTGTGATTCTCAGTTCCATCTCTTGCTTGCATTTACCCCCATCCTAGGAAGTATAGATGTTGTACGAATATGGTTCCACTGAGGTGAGACATGCATGTGCATGTTCATTGAACTGTGCTTCCAGTTGTTACTTTATCGGAATAGATTGTTTGGGATCGAACGCTATAACTTTGTACCATTTTGCTGTTTTGTCAAGATATCCTTAAGTAAGGCTATTGACAAACGAAGCCGGCTCGCGAGCTTTTTTGAGCTCGACTCGTTAATGGCTCTGCTCGCTTATTAAACGAGCTTAAAAATTCGGCTCGAGTTCGGCTCGAGCTCGTTTACAGTGCAAAATCTCGTGAGCTCAGCTCGTTTACCACCAAAGGTCGGGAGTTGGCTTGTTAAAAATTCGGCTCGTTTATAAACAAGTCAAGCTCAAGCTTCATTTTTAAGCTTGTTTAGTATATGAACCGAGACCAAGCCTACACCAACTTGGCTTGACTTGACTCATTAACAACCCTATCCTTGAATTACTGAGTTGTTAAGCGCCTTAAGGCACCCTAGAGATCGATTTTCTAGCACCATCTTTTCTCCATGACAAAAAAAAATATCAATAATTTTGTAACATATTGACTTTGTAAATATCTTTGTTGTTGCGAAATTGAACTGTTTATTTTTAAACAGTGAATGAGTTCTGCTAAACAAGGCTAGTTTATCGTAATGGAGTAACATTGGCCTTGGGGCTCTTGTTTCCATATCTTGTAAGATGATTGACCGAGATTTTTTATGTTCAGTGGACTTGATGAAAGCGGGGACAACAGTTATCCTGCGCAACGCAAAAATCGACATGTTCAAGGGATCGATGAGGCTTGCAGTGGACAGGTGGGGGCGTGTGGAAGTCACTGATCCTGCTGATTTCACCGTCAAGGAAGACAACAACTTATCATTGATCGAGTATGAGCTTGTGCAAGTTGTGGAAGGGTAATTTTAGATTCTTGTTCTTCTCTACCTTCTGAAATGGGTTCTGAGTATTAATAAAGAAACAGGGGAGAAAAATATGGAACGGGACAAGGATCACAATGTGAGTTATCCATGTCTGCTGGATACATGACAGAAAAAGGTTACTTGTTAAAGTTATTAGCTCGGCTTCTAGTGAGATGATTCTGGGTACTTCCATCAATTATGACTCGGCAGCACATTTGTCTGGCATGCATGTGAAAGGGCAGTTTTCTGATTGGACTCCCAATATCGCAGACAGTAGCACTTTTTTCTGCGCTATGTTGTTCTTAAGAACTCGTTTTGTTTTTTCTTCTCTTCGTGACAGTAGCGATTACTGTTGTGGATATTAATAATGTGCCTGGATTCATCTGTTTACATGCTTCATTTTTGCATCAACCTAAAGTTATTTTATCGCGATTTTTTTTTTGTGGACAAATAGCTAACCACTTAATCAGGCTATGGTTGGAATATGTTTTCTGTTAATAGCTGATAATTGACAGAAGTTCTCTCTGATCACTTGATAACGCTAGTTGTTTATATTTGGTAATATTAGTTGTCATACGAAGGGGTTCGACAAACAGTAGTCGTTTTGTTCTTAGCTTTTAGAAAACTTCTATTTTCACCAAGACATAATATATAAACATATTTGCCTTTTTAAAATAGATTTTTTGATGTATAAGACAGAAGTTTAGAATCTTGTTCCTATTTTAATTCCAACCTGAGTGCTTTTCTCGTATCCTTTTTGGGTCAAAGACCACTCAACTAAGGCCTCGATTGGTATATTTACACTTCTTAGGTTAGTCTAATTCTTAAGGAAGTTAATTTTTAGAAAGTATTTTTTGGATGAAATTTTTTTATGTTTGTTATTGAGAATTTTTTTATCGAACTTTGTTTGATTTAGTTTTTTTTTTTTTACTTAGGAAGTAAATATAAAACTATATTGATATCATTTGCTAACAAATAACATTTTTTTTCTATCTTTTTTTGTTTACATAAATAAAAAAATTATTTACCACTACAAAAAAATAGTAATTATAATGGACAACAATAAAATATTAAAAAAATATAATAATCTAATTCAAGTAGCTTTAATATCAAAAATTACTGTAAAAATTTAATAAATGTAATGATATAAATTAAAGTAATTAAATGGTTTTAATAAAAATAATAACAAAAGTAAGTATTTTTTGAGAAATGGTAATGATAAATGTGAATGGAGCACTTTAAACATTTGAAACAATAAACTAAGAATATGTGTGCCCTTTGATAATTATTATCTATGCTGAAAACTTCTATAAGATCTAAAGTAATTTTCTTTGCAACTTTTATTTTTTTTGGCGATTTGACCTTCCGCCTTTTTTTGTCATGGATAAGGTATTCATTCTTCTATTATCCATCTTAGATTTGCGTTTACAACAACCAGCAATGACACCAAAATGTTCTCCAATAGTTTCCATCATATCACATATTTGTTTTATTTGTGGTTCCATATGCTTAACAACTTACTAAGTCTTTATCCTAGCTTTTTTTCCCCTCTTATTGCTACTTGAGGGTGTGCCAACATGACACTCGTCTTCTATAGGCAGGGATGGTGCTTCATATTGCTTAGATTGTCATAATACATAAATGACTTGTTGTTTAATCTAATCATATTTGCATGACTCTAATCCAAAGTAAAATAAATATTAGTAAAATACTAGATAATAATTGTATAGAAAATTATTAAAGAAATACAATTTGTAAATATATATATTACCTCTACCCACTTAGTAAATGTGGAACCTTCCACTGAGATATATTTTCTTCTCTCATTCCATCCAAATTCACAAGCATTGGGTCAATGTGTTTTTGTAATTACATGGTATCTATCCCTTCAAAGTTTAACTGTTGAATCAATGTAGGGTTTAGCCTTCATCTAAGCAGAGGACACCCACCCCAATTGGTTTATAACCTAAAGAAGCTAAGGGAAGGCCATAGGGGTATTAGTTGTT
This sequence comes from Tamarix chinensis, assembly GCA_030549775.1. NCBI lineage: Eukaryota > Viridiplantae > Streptophyta > Magnoliopsida > Caryophyllales > Tamaricaceae > Tamarix > Tamarix chinensis. The sequence continues at coordinate 25,612,179 of CM060181.1, forward strand.
TCCTCAAGATGGAGTAGGACATGCCTAAGGTATTGAAAGGTGTTGTGGAGGATATTAGAGAGAATAGTTAAGGGGGTGCATGAATACCATCGGCTAGGCATAAGTTAATCAACAACTAGACATAGTCACTAGTACATTCTTTATCCTTTCTCTACCAGTGCATATATTATTTAATTTGGGTGCTTCATTGTCATTTATATCTACCACATTTTTAGAACCAAATCTTAGGTACCGACTTGTTACAACAAAACTTATAACTAAAAATTTTCATGTTTAAATAAAAGCATTAACATAAAATAATGAGGTTAACATCAAACTTTGTATAAGTCAAGTCCATACCTTTCTCATACCAAATATAAGGCTAAAATATTTATGACAATTAAAAAAAAAGTGGAAATAGAATGAAATAGTGGAAGATTTTAATGTAATAAAGTAATAACATAGTATGAACCAACTCCAGATCATACAATCAAAAGTAGCAAAGGGAAAATGAAAAAAAATGGATAAAGAATTCAAAACAAATATTCAAGATCTAGGGCACACAACACCTGTTACCATGGATAGTTATAACTCTACGTCTTAACCCTTGATCAAACCTAAATCACTTCACTAGAGAGATCTCCCTAAAGTCAATAGGAGCATCATTAAAAACATTTGCTACAATATCAACAAAATTTTATTATTAGTATGTAATTCATACTAAGTACCATAAATAATTGAAAGATATAACATTTTGCACAAGGCACATGTAATTGGAGTAATAAAACATGCGGCGACAGAATACTAACATGTGTCACATGGTAAGATAATTGGAAGGAAATTAACTTAGCATCATGCATAAGATAGTGAAATACGAAGTGTAACAACCTATCTTTCTTTTTTTACAGTTTGTTCATTGAGGAGCTATGTTATTTATTAAAATTTGGCAACGTTTGATTTTTGATTTGGAACTATAATTGAGTTTGAAGAAAAGTTGGATTTGAATAAGCTTTGAAAATTGAATAAAATGAGTTTTCAGACAGACTAGTCGAATGGTTCCATGAATCAATCGATTGGTTCATCTTTTCAGCTAAAGGCTTTTTACTTGACCGAACCGATTGACTGGTTTAAAGAACTGATCAACTAATTGGCAGAGCAGTCGACTCGCAAACCAAATTGATCAACTAGTTTGTTAAGGTGAGTACATTTTTAAAAGTTAATTTTTCTAGGAGACCTTCTTATACCAAAATGAAACCTTAATAAGCCCATTTCAAGTTGTTATTTAAAGATTCTTAACCTTTCTTATCTTGTATTTGGCCTGAGCTTTTGCCTCAAACTAATTTGAGGGTTCGATTTGGACAAATGAGGGAGAGGATGAGCTTAGCTTTATCTTATTCCACCTCTCTCCTCTACACGTTATGGAATCGTTGCTTCAATTTCCAAACTATCTCTGCTAGCGGGGAGGTTTCTTCCATACTTATCATTCATTTCCTCTCTTGTAATTGACATTTTCTAGGCAAATTTGACCTACATTCTCCAAAAAACACCATTTTAGCTCTGAAAGGGAGATTAGTTTGTATTTGACAAAATATGCCCATTCATCTCAAATTTGAATGGTAGAAATCAAGATTTTCAATTTAAACATAATCAAACTTGCACTTGTACCAATTTTTTGGCTATAAATTAGGGGTGTGCACCAATCCAAAACCGAACCAGACTGGATGAGACCAGATGCTCGGATTGGTAGTTTATTAGACCGAAGACTAGACCAAAATTTATAGGTCTTTTCTTGGGACCAAAATCTTTTTTTTTTGTTAAGATTTTAAAATTAAAGTGTTGGTTTTTTTCCCCTAAAGTATTTTGAGTTGTTGTTGCTGCCTGACACATGCTATCAAATAGACAACTACTCTACTATTACACAATACATATGACTAGAGTCTAGAGGGGAAAAAATCCAAGTACAATTATGCAAACACATAATTGTAAGTTTGCAATAAAAAAAAGCCTTGAGAATATGCTTCCAACCCTCCAAGTTCCAAACGACAATATGTTTCAAGATGCTTCCAAAGTTCAGCTAACAAAAATTATTTTATCTTCCACATTAGATTTCCCTTGCACATCTACAAGTTAACACATACAAACAAATAATTTTCATAAGTAATAATAGTATAATAACAATTAAAGAATAAATACTATTTGTTACCTTTTTCTAATTTTTCCAACTCTTTTGTGCACTCATCCACATTAACTACGTAGCAAATCTTGTGCACATATGAGAGCTTATACCATCTTACAATATATCAAAGACACAAAATATATTATTTTTAAATTTAACATGTTAATTTAATAATTAGGTAGATTAAAGTTACAAATATATTTATCACCTTAGGGGTTAAAGCACTCCTAAATTAATCAAGAGTATGTCCCTTAACACTAAACGTAGATTCCAAAGCGACCATAGACACTAGTATGACTAGGATATCACGTGCCATACATGCAAGGATCGTAAATCTAGGTCCATTGAGTTTCCATCAAGCTAGAACAGCTCTTTCTTCATTAGCTCCCTTTTCCTCTTTCAAATAATGCTCAAATTCACTTCTCGCAAGCTAACTTATTTCTCCAATTACCCTTTTAACTTTATCACTTATTCTATTGACAAATGTGTTAGAAGATCCTTGACGCAAAAATTGTCCACTTGGAACTTCCCTAGGCTTTGTCTCATCCACAACAGAAGCATATAAATTTGTATACTCATTGAACAACTCAAATGCACATTATTTCACCTTATTAGTCATACTTTCACTAGAAGTTTAAAATAAGAATCCAAAATTACACCCAAATAAATCAATATATTCATCTTGTTAATACTTCATCAATATTTTTCACACTTGATTTTCATCTTCTCAACCATACTTCTAAAAACATCATCAAAATTAAGCATCCACTAATTTATCATATCAAGTGTATCACAAATGTCAAAGAAAAGATTAATAATTGTCACATACAAAGAGCTAGAGGTATGCTGAGTCAATTCATAAAATTGCTCCAAAAAAAGATGCAAGTTGTTCAAGTTTCTCCAAATCATCTTCAGAAAGAGGATGATCTTCTAAGTATTTAGGATGTTCCATGTGACCTAAAACAACCTTATATTTCAAATATTTATTCAACATAACAAAGGTTGAATTCCATCTATTGGCCTCATCTAGAGATAGAGAAAGGTTACATTCAAGTTTACATTTATCTACTTGTTCTCTAAATAACAACAATCTTATAGGTGAGTTTCTAACATATTTAACTACAACCTTAATCTTGTCAATACGATAAGCATGATCCTTTAAGCCATACCAAACAATAAGATTAATAATATAGGCAATTCATCTTATATGTAAATATTTTCTATCACTAATCACCCCACTAGTTTTCTTCACCATATTTCTTAAATAGATAGATGCAATGTCATTTGAACTAGCATTATCAACAGTCATAATAAATATTTTTTATTCAAATCCCAACAATTCAAGCACTCCTCAATTGCCCTCCCCCCTTATGAATTGCAATAGGATAAAAATTCAAAATTATTTTATGCAATCTCCATAGATCATTAATAAAATGAGCAGTAAGATATATATAATTAATTCTTTGAATTGATGAACATGTGTTAGTTATCACACATACTCTTTGACATGATATTCTAAACAACTCTTTTAGCTTCACCCTCTCATTAAAATAAAGTTTATAACAATCATGAGTGATAGTAGTATGAGAAGGTATATTGAAAAAAGGACATGCAATAGCCATCAACTCCCTAAAGCTAATATTTTCAACAAATATATATAGTAACTCATTGATTATAATCATTCCACACAATGCCATTCTCACATCATCAAGATTCACATCTTTATATCTCAATTTCTGCTCTTCATTTTCTTTAAGATTAGGGTCCACAAGATCAAAGCATAAATGAGTTTTCTTACCCCTACTCTTGTTTGATGAATTTTATGGGCAAACCATGGCATGATTCTTCAAAAAAAATTACCATTAATATTTAAATCAGCAACAAAAGTCTTGGGATAGAAATTATACTCTACTCTAAGGTGTTTTTCCTCATCTAAGTACTCTAAGAAGTCCTCCTAATAGGTGTTCTTCTTTTTCTCTTCCTTTTGATGTAGTTGTGTCCCTCCATTGGGTTTTTTGTTACACACTCATCATTCTTTTTGGGGTTTTCTTACTCTTGGATTGTTTTGGACTCATCTATTGTTGGACAGCCTTCTATTGTGTTTTCTATAGAAACTCTCCACCTTTTTTTTTGATATAACGGAGCTCAAAATCTATTCATAAATTAGAAAAAAAGTAAACACAACATTAATTCATAATATAAGATATAATAAACCATCATTGAACTTTTCCACATGGATACTTACATTACATGATAGTTTGGTTAATAAATCCATGATTCTTCATTGTTATACCATCCATTTAGCTGAAAATGTGCATACAAATATAACAATTTTATACTAGTTACAATTATAGTAAAGTTTTATTAAAAAGTATGCATATTTTATTATAAATCTAAAATTTAATTTCAACAAGCATGTTTTTTAAGAACTTAAATCATATTATAAATAAATTATGCAAGCTTATAATGGACTTGCGTGAAGAGATATCGTTGGAACCATCATGTTTAATTGAAATGATAAAACCTTAAAATTTGAGAGGAATTATAGAACCTTCCTCCAAATTGAGTCAAAAGTTGAGTGTTTCCTTCTTCTTATTATTTTTTTTGTGTGTGAGTATAAATTGAATGTCTCCATAAAATAGATTTGAATCAAGGAATCTAAAATTGGCATCTATGATTGCATTCAACTCATCAGTTTCTGGTTTATCAAACCCTATGCATAGAATGATATATGCTTAAAGAGTAAAAGGAACAACTACAACAAGAAACAAAAGATATCCATCTAATTGCTAATAATTGAAATAAAGGTGTGAGATAAAAGAAATGAGTGATGATTATGTACAAATTGATGGTGGATTAGGTATAATTACCAAGAAAAATAACAACTAAATTTGAGATTAAGGAAGAAAGAAAAATGTGTTAAGGAAACCAAATTAACAAAGCCAAACAACACATGTCATTATCAACTGAGAATTATGGTTCAGCTTCAATTAGAATTCGGCACAAAACATTACTAACTAGTAAGCACTAATAAGTAACACCTAACAAGTAATAACAAAATAATATAAGAAAGAAATTAAGAGTAACGAAAAATGGATAAAGAAGACTAGACGATCTTATAATGCTCGATTACTCGAGAATGGGTGTTCGGGATTAGGAGGACAAGGGAGTCGACATTTCCACTAATAGTCAGTTGTTGTGGCATACAAGAGCCGCCAATAGTTAATTATGGTGCAGCGATAAACTAGGATTGAAGGCAAGCATAAGGTTGGGATGATAAGAAGAGGAAGATGACACTAGAGCCTAGAGGCAAAATGGTTAAACTCTAATGGAGGCCGACATAGTCGCTACTGGTTAGTACGGGATGTGGAAGTAAAGAGAAAGATAGAGAAAAGAATAAGAAGACTGGTCTAGAAGAGAGGAAGATGGAGATGAAGAGAGCTATAGTACTACACAGTCAGGGACTCAAAGGGGTTACTAGAAGTTTGGAATAGATGGAGAGAAATAAGATAAGAAACAAGATCTTTCAACGACCAAAGTTAATGAAAGTGAGTCTGTAAGTGAACCCTAAATTAATTTCTGTTCCATAACGATCTTAACCAAAAAAATTTAGGTTTAGATCGGTTGGACCAAACACCTAGAAATATGAAATGTTAAGACCGAGGATCGGACTAGATATAATGCTGTCCAAACTGGGACTAGTATTTTTGGTCCATTATGGTTTGAGTTTCTGGTCCATACCGATTTATATATGCAAACCCCTACTATAAATAGCCCTAATTACCCCTTCCACTATCCTTTCTTCAGCTACCAAAATATTCCAATTCTCTAATCTTGTGTTCTTTTTTTTTTTCAATTAAAGCTTAGTTTTAGTTTCTTTCCACTCTTCTAATCCTTTCTCTAGATTTTTTTTTGGTTTATCTTTAAGCAAGTGAGGATTATATTTAGGAGGAAGTTGAGTCTCTTTTTCAACATAAATTCCCTTTATTTTTCTCTTAGGTTTGGTAAGTTTGTTTTCTCCTAATTGAAATCTAATATGAAATTATTCCTTAGATTTCTAAAGCTTTAAATTATATTTTTTTTATAGTTTGGAAATTTAAAATCTTCTAGATTGAGTTTTCCTATTTGTAGAATTGTTATGCTTTCACCAAGTAAGTCATTCTTAATTCTAAAATTTAACCTTGTTAATCTTGCGATGAGGTGTATTCTTTAAACTCCCCATTTTATAAGTTTGCATCAGATTTTGGTTTTAGATTAATGCATATTGATTAATTTATGAATCTTGAGAAAAAATGCATGATTTTAGGAAAATTAGGTTGATTTGATTAATGATGAAGCATGTTCTAGTTTATGAGTTAAAAAAGTATTGACATAATGCCATGGTATGTATTGGTTTAGATGTGGTAGAAATTTTGAGGATGATTTTTGCATGAAAAGTGTATGTTTTAGTCTATTAGAGGCAAATTGATTGACTAGTTTAGTCAAACCAATTGATTGTTCCTTAGGATAGTCAACTGATTGTCCCAAACCCTTCGACCTATAGGTATGTGGTGACCTCGGTTTCCTCTTTGCTTAAACAAATCAAATGGTTTGACAGAACCTATCAGTTGATCCTAGAATAGTTAACTAGTTTAGCCAAACCAATTGGCCATGATACAGGAGCATCTAAAGATGATCCTTAAGGTATTGATTTGGCATACTTATTTTTGAAGCTAATTACATTTTGTGTCTTTGTTAATAATTCTTTGACTAAATTTAATGATATTACCGTAAGTCATTCTTGTAGGTATTTAACATATTTATAGGAAGATGATAAAATCATACAGGAAGTCAAGATACTTAATATTTTCACATGTTATAAGCTATTGCAAAGGGAGTTATGTTGTGCATGAAAATTAAAGTTAAGAAGACTTAGTCAACCTTTCAAAGTCAAAAGCATTATCTTGATTAGGATTCTTGTAAATTCTTTTCATGTAATATTATATGACTTTTTTTTGAAATAGTCTTGTTGAGTCATGTATTATTTAGGATATAAATACATTGTAATACTAGTCAAGTGCTTGTTAGTCATTTGTGTGTCATGTGGCTAAACTTGTGTGCTAGTTAGCAATGTCATAACCATAATATAAGCATGTATCTATGCTACCCATATAATATGTTGGATGAATTTTTTATACTGGAATATAACACAAGTAATTACTTGGTCAATTCTCTCTTTGTGATTGATTACCCATTCTATGATTATTTGGAATAATCTTATATTGGTAATTTTCAAATTAGATTTCTTTGATTTTTTTTCAATTATTGTTGAGTTCTTGGTTGAATTTTCTAATCCATCTTGTGAAGACAAGAAAAAAATCCTACAATTCAATTCATTTCACACCAATCTTCATCCTCTTTGAAGATTTGTGTTAAATTTGGTATCAAAGCCACGTTTTAGTTTTGGTCTCTTCAGCATAATTTTTTCTTCTCTTGTTTTCTCCCACTTTAATCCTCTTCTTATTCTTCTCATTTCACGTGGTTTTGTTTTCATTTAACAAGTTTTCCTCCCATGCACATCCATGCATGATAGTTTTAGCGTGCATATTCGACTAGGAATATCTTCAACTTTAGTTTGAAGATCTCTGAGTGAGATTAGTATATCTTCAACTTAGTTTGAATATCATTGAGAGAGATTAATATATCTTCAAGTGATCGTCAAATTTTCTACTTCTAGGATTGAAGATACACGTTAGAAATTTAGAACATCCTCAACCAAGTGTAGCAAATCTTCAAACTCTCCTTGGCATCTTCAATCTACTCTCCTTAGTCTTCAATGTGAGGTTGAAGATTTTCTAGATTATTTCCATCATTAGACACTTAAGGTTAAGTATTCGACCTTCTCTTCTTCTTCTTTAGATATTTAAAACCTGATTTTTAATTTCTTTTGGTTGCTTTCGAAGTTACAAGTTTTGTTTTCAAAAGTGTTGATTGGTTTTTCAAGTATAAGGATCGTGTGTTACTCCTTCTTTGTGACTTTTGAGATTTATTTTGACACCCTTGTGTCAAATTAAAATTTGATTTCTTCTTATTCTATTCTTTCTTTATCCTTGATCACACATAGAGAAGAAACTATCTTCACTTGTGTTTAAATTTTTATCCAACATACGTGCCACCTTTGAGTTCTTTCATCAATTAAGACTTTCTCATCCTTCATCAAGATAGTCTTGAAGTTTATCAAGATTGCCTTGAAATGCATAAAAATTTCTTGGTAACACATTCTAGCACTTCTATTTTTTTTTATCTCACCTTTTTTTATCATAATACTATTTTAAGAACAAGGTTAAAACTTCACAAAGATTTCAAGAAGTAAAATTTCAGCAAAGACTTGAAGTGTGTCGAGTGTGTCTTGAAGTTTTGTTTGAAAATGGGTGAGGAATTTTTTATGAAGAAAATGTATGAAACTCTTCAACAACTTTTAGCAAGTGTCCATGAAAAAAATAGACAATTACAACAACTTCCTTCTATTTAAATCCAACTAGAAAGATCAGAATCAAGAGTATCTAACCAAGAGACTCTTTAACATATGCACAATACCATGGAGACTACAAATGATCGAGTGGAGGGCATGGTTAGGAGGTCAATCCAAGCTTGAGGTGGTCACTTAAATGCTAAGATGTAGTATTAAGAGAGAACACAATAGAATGGATCAAATGATTTGAGCCATGATTGAAGAGGTTATGGAAACCAATAAAAAAAGGTACAATCAATTCCAAGACAAAGGTATAAAACTTGACCTTCCTAATATTTATGGTGAATTGGATGCTGATTTATTTTTTAAATGTTTGCATAAAATTAAAGCAATAATTAAATTTAGGAAGTATGATGATGAGGATAAGTGTACATTAGAAACTCTTAAATTGAAAATTTTTTCTAGGATTTGGTATGACAATCTTAAGAGGACTCGTGATAAGTAAGATAAAAGTAAAATCAAGTCTTGAAAAAAGTTAAAGAAACACCTAAGAAAAAAATTTTGAACCTAAAGAGTATAAGAAATAGATTTATATCAAATTGATTACTCCTAGTCAAGGATTCTTAGTGTAGAAGAATACACTAGGAAATTTGATAAACTAGCACTCTTGTGTGATATGCAAGAAAGAAAGGAATAAAAGTGTGTTAGATTCTTAGGTGACCTTAACAAACTTATTAGGGAAAATTTTGAAAATTTTGCCTATGATTCTCTTGAGGATTTGATTAATTTAGCTTTGAAATGTGAAAATTAAACTAAGTCTACCAAAGCTTACCAAAATACTAATGCTTCAACTTCTACATCCAATAAAAATAATTCTAATACATCTACATCAAATTTTTGGATAGATAACTCTTTGAAAAAGGATAAAAAAATTAACCCTAACCAAGATGATGAAGGTAAGACCAAAATTGATGAAAATCCATAAACAATGCTTTAAATGTAAAGGGCATGGTCATTTTGAAAGGGAATGTCCTAATCTTAGAGTCTTGACCTTGAGTAAAATTGAAAATATGGAACCATATATTGATGATGATGACTTAAAAATGGAACCAAATGATGATGTCTTAAGTATGTATGAGGAAGGAAGATGGAAATCCTTGTTTTTTAATACAAAGGGCATTACAAATACATCCTAATGATCAATCTACACAAAGGGATAAAAATTTTAAAACTAAGTGTAGAATTGATGATAAAGTTTGTAGAGTCATCATAGATTGTGGTTCTTGTACAAATGTTGCTAGTGAGAAAATGGTCAAATAATTAGGACTAGTGACTACTATCCATCACAAACCATATTCCCTACAATATCTTGATAAGGACAAAGGAGTTAAGGTGTAACACCCCCAATTTCACTCCTGAAAAAAATTTTTTGAAAAATTAAAGCGGAAGCTAGGAGCGAATTTGGGAAATGTTACCGCCACATCTAACACAAGATAAATGTCAACCATCTATCTCATGTTAGATGCAAGGCTAAAACCTGTCAAACAATTAAATCCGAATTTTAAAGCATAACAGCGTTACGAGAAATTAAAAGTCAATTACAAAATCCTTGGAAATTTAAATACAATACTTGCAACTTCCAATGGATGAATACAAGTAAACTAACAAATCCCGAAAGATAATTATCCGGATCGCCTACTCACTCAAGTCAAGCCTTCCACCCCAAAATAGTAACCGATCAAAACCTGCATCAAAGGTCTGCTCCCCACCGTCGGTGGATCATCACAGGACCCATTCAACCAGTGTAGTATCAATACGGGTCCAATACTGAGTAAGTCTCGCTAACCTACCTTATAGGAGAGATATCATCAAGTGCATATTAAATTATAGTACAATACGTTAATACAATATCATACATACTCACAACCCACAGCATGAATCTTACCATACACTCATAGTAACATATAAAACATATGCAACATCCCATTTAACATATAAGCGTGGTATAACCGAAATAATAAGTGACTCATTATGCACATAAACAGCATGTGGTAATACATATAGTAGAAGCTGGTCATAGTCCAATTAGACTTATTCTTTATTCTCATTAATAGTATATTCATTCCACACATATTCTTTAATAATCCATGTAAGTACGGGAGCCCCACTATTATAGCCGGTGGACCGGAAAGTAAACGCACAGGGCAGAACGCCTCTGATCCACTATTATAGCCGGTGGACCGGAAAATAAACGCACAGGACAAAACGCCTCTGATCCACTATTATAGCCGGTGGACCGGATCATAGCCCCGACTTACATGGTGTTTCGCTGTAAGTACTTAGTATTTTCCCTGTGGATTACTTCATTCAGATTCATTCAACGCATTCTTTATTAGTCCATGTGAGCGCGGGAGCCCCACTATTATAGCCGGTGGACCGGAAGATATACGCACAGGACATAACGCCTCTGATCCACTATTATAGCCGGTGGACCGGAAAATAAACGCACAGGGCAAAACGCCTCTGATCTACTATTATAGCCGGTGGACCGGATCACAGCCCCGACTCACATGGTGTTTCGCTTTAAGTACTTAGTATTTCCCATGGATTAACTTATACGTTTGGTTTGTCGAGCACGAGATCCCCCACTATTATAGCCGGTGGACCGGAAGATAACGCACAGGGCAGAACGCCTCTGATCCACGATTATAGCCGGTGGACCGGAAAATAAACGCACAGGGCAAAACGCCTCTGATCCACTATTATAGCAGGTGGACCGGATCACAGGCTCGGCTCGACATCTTTCGCTTTACGTGATTAATGTCTTATCAGTGTCTTATTAAATCACACATCTCCCTTGACATGCATAAATCATTCTCTTTATACTGTACACATCACAACAAATAAAATCCCACATTCATAACTACACTTTAGTCAATAAATACACATGATAACACCAAACAACTCTAAGCAACCATAATCAACCCTAATTGTCCACACCAAACTGTGGTTAACCACTCTTCACCCTATTTTACCATAACAACCATACTTAGCCATCCCAAACCTTAATTATCCTCGACAAATTACAATTAGCTACTCCAACCCTACTTAATCACAACGACCCAGAGTTAATCACTCCAAACCCTAATTCTGTCTCCTCCATACCCTTATGATACTCCACGTACTACTCTCCGTCCAAAACTGTTAAACACCCAAATCATACTTGCATTACCTTCCTTACATCCCAATCAACCTATCATACGTAAATTTTGCTCCCACGCAAACGTTACACATCCCACACAACCTCTCGAACTTTTCACACAACCCTAAATCCCCTACAATCGTTAACTCCCATGCAAAACCCTAATTCCACCATGCAGACCCTAATACCATCATACAAACATTAATACCACCATACAACCATAACGCCACCATGCAAACCCTAATACCACCATAAGCCATTAATACCACCATGAAATCACACATACCACCATACAAACCCTAATACCACCATGTGAACCCTAATACCACCATTACAACCCTAATACCACCATGTAAACCCTAATATCATCATGCAACCATTAATACCACCATGCAATCATTAATACCACCATGCAATCATTAATACCACCATAAAAACCCTAATACCATCATACAACATTAATACCTCCATAAAATCATAAATACCACCATACAACCCGAATACCACCATGCGAACCACTAGTACCGCCCTAGAACATTAATACCATCATACAAACTTCAAGACTCCCATGATGGTTCCCAACTCATATTACCATTTATCCTAATATGCATGTCCTAGAGGGTCATAACATAATACATCATAAACATCATACATATACATGTCATGCTCATATCATGGGAGCACATACAACATACCTCAATCTCCAAGCTGCGCTACACATAAGGCAAGTTATACACAAATCATATAATACACGGCATAGCATGGCATACACAACATTCAACACATCCATGTCCCACATAGCACAAGGCCATTAGCTTCGTCCTTACTAAACACCCACAAGTAGAGGTAAGTAGAGACTTACCTGGATCCGAAGCTAGCTAAGCGACGTAAGAGGGAGAGAGATCCCTAGCTCGTGAATCCACGAGAAAGCTTTCCTAGACCCGATAGAAATCGAAAACTAAATTAGAAACTATCATATCAAACAATAATCCACATATTCTAATTAAATAGGCACAAACGACACAAATGATCCTTCTTAGAAAACGTGTCCAAAACTTAAAATTTAATAGCATAGCTTTATTAAGATTTATGGTTAAAACTAAATCAAAACGGATTAATACAAATATCACTCGGGACATTTCAACTTAATTTGGAACGCCCGAGAAAGAATAATCGATCATAAGGTAATTTATCGAAAATAACTTATTTATTAGGTTTTACAACTAAATAGGTAACCCAACCATTTACATAGAACCAAATCCAAACCGATTAGGTTAAAACAGAATTTAAATGGTTTAAAACCCAAGGATAGAATTCGATTAGATAAAATACACATAGCAAAATCAATTTTATAAAATCATCCCCGAAAATTAGGGTTTTTAATGCCTAAACCACAAATCGGCCAAATCACTTTGATTACCTCAAATTGATAGTTTTAAAACACAATTAAACTAATTTTAGATAAATCTAGACAATCAATTTCAACAAAACGATCTTCCGATAAATCAATTCCAGATGATCAATTTTCAAAATTAGGGTTTTAAAGTCCACGGCGTAAACTCAGGTAATTCAATTTAATCAATTCAAATTAAAGGTATTAGAAAGCAATTAATACCATTTCAATCATTTCTATACATTTAATTTTTAGAAAAACAACAATACAAGTAATCGATTTCATAATCTCACTTGAAATTTAGGGTTTTAGGCCTGAAAATACAATTCGTTAAAATTCTATAAATTTAATCAAATTGAATGTTTAGAAATGCAATTAAACACATTTTATAACATATCAAATAATCAATTGCTCAAAACTAATAAAAGAAATACCCAATTTAGCCCAATTGGGGTTTTTGAGCCCGGAACGCAAATCCGATTAATTCTTGCCAAAGCATATCAATTGACGGTTTGGAAATGTAATTAAACATATTCTAATGTAATTTGTATAGTCAATTGAATAAAATAACCCGATTACATAATCCAATTTAAACCCGCGGGAGTTTTGACCTAAAAATCCAATTCCGGTCAATTACGCAAAACTTTCCCAATTCAACACTTCCAATATAAAATTAAATACATTTTAAACGATACTATAAAATCAATTGAGCGGAACGGCTCAATTATACAACTCAATTTCATTACACCCAAAATTTGACCTAGGAATCAAATTTCGATAAAACCTGCATAAATTTCTCAAATTGACGGTTCCAAAATGAAATTGGATACATTTTAAAACATATTGTATAATCAATTTGTCCGAAATCGCAAAAACGGACGGATCCGAAAAATTCGGGCATAACCCGGCCAAAAATCCAATTTTCCCAAAATCTCAACATAACCATACAATTAACCTATCCAAATTAATCTTACAGCATATATATACATAATCAAACAACTCATTTAGCTTTTTATAAGCTAATCACACCCAATTAATCAAAACAAGGGTTAGGGTTTTTCGGAAATTATACCAAACGAAAATCAATGAATCGGGGCAAGGGAAGGCCGGGGAAGCTCCGCTGGAGGTCGAATAGTGCTCGCCGGTGGTCAGCGTGGTTCGTCGGTGGCCGGACGGTGGCGGCGCAACCTACGGCTCGTTGCTGCTGCACTCCGCCGCCGTTGCTGCTCCTGCGCGCTGCTGGGCGTGGCTGCTTCGCGCGGCTACATGCAGTTGGTGGCGACGAGGGCAGGCGGGGTTGGAGGTCGGCCAGTGGTTGGCGAGGAGGAGATGGGGAGATGGAGAGGGAGGCTGGGTCGGCTAGGGCTTCAGGCTGCAACACGTGACGCACAGGAGAGGGGTCGGGGTAGGGAAGAGAGAAAGAAAAAGAAGGGAGGGGGCGCCGGTCGGGGACCGGTTGGGTTTTTTTTTTTTTTTTTTACAAACACAAGCACAATATAAAATAATAATTATTTAAAATTTATTATTGGAAGAATTTTGTCTAAAATTTATTTAACGAGAATTTATTTCGAATGGATCCGAAAGCTTAAAATTAATAAAAAGCTATCTAAAGAATTCTGGAAACATCTTCAGAAGAATTTACCAATGAACATAAAAATTTATATTGTTTACGGAAATATATTATAAGGCCTCGAAAAATCATTTAGAAGCATATAACAAAATATTTAAGTCAAATTCTAATAAGTCAAGATTCATTTAGATAATTTCCAAAATCCGTTTTCCACAACCCAAAAAGCATAAAACGAAAGGAAATGAATTCCAGAAAGAAATTCATAAATAAATTTCGAAAATCTTTTTAATTTAAAACTTCCCAAAAATATTAACGATTACCGAAAACGAATAAATTTAAAGTGGGAAATATTCTCTACGTATAAAATTATTAAAATAAATTTAACTATTTAAATAGAAATTCTATAATTTAAATAATATATTTCGTTAACGAAATATAACTTCAAAACAAAGTCGTAATCACATGACGAAGATATAATCGAAAACGAATTAAAATATTAAAAACCAAAATACGAGAAAGAATGGAAATATATATTTTTAACCGAAGATCGAAATCATAAGAATATAATAAAATCATTGTCGTGAACGAATTTGTCTAGAATGGTTCGCAACGACAATGATTAATTACATTCAATTATGAATTCAAAATCATCGATAAATCCGTAAAACGAATCGAAATTAAAATAATTAATTATTTACATCAAATTACGCTAATAAAATCATTAAACTTAATAATTTGGATTTTAAAAATACGGGGTATTACATAAGGTGACTAAATAAAAACTCATATCTTTTTTCATTAGTAATTATCATGATGAGGTGTTGTGTGATGTTGTCAATGGATACTTGTGGTATTTTATTTGGAAGACCATGGTAATATGATCATAATGAAACTCATGAAGATGTAACTAATGAATATGTGGTATTAAAGGATACAAAGAAATATAAGTTGAAACCTTCCTAATGTGATTATGTATCATTACCTAAGGTTTAAAAGAGTTTATTTTTACATGAGAGGGAAATAATTAATAGCATTGAGGAAGAGGGTATTTATTATGGCTTGATAGCTAAGTCATCTAAGTTTAGGGAGAAAAATTCTAATAAATTAGATCTTGATAGTTTGCTTGATGAATATACCAATGTATTTGTAGAATATTTACCTCCTGGACTACCACCAATTAGGAGTATTAAGAATGCTATCGATTTGACACTAGAGATTCCTTTACCTAATAGACTGGCCTATAGATGTAATCCAGAGGAGGCTAAGGAATTACAAAGGCAAATTCAAGGGCTAGAAAATAAGGGTTTCTTGAGATAGAGCATGAGTATTTGTTGTGTACTACCTTACTAGTTCCTAAAAAGGATGGTACTTGGCATATGTGCATAGAATTAAGAGCAATAAATAATATAACTATCAAATATCATTTTTCTATGCCAAGATTACATGGCATGCTTGATGAGTTATGTGGTGCAATAATATTTTCTAACATAGACTTATAAAGTGGTTATCATTAGAGGAGGATTAGCGAAGGAGATGAATGAAAAACAACATTTAAAAATAAATATGGTCTCTATGAATGGATCATTATGCCTTATGGGTTATATAATGCACCTAGTTCTTTTGTGAGACTTATGAATGAAATTGTTTGTCCTCTCTAAGGTAACTTCATTGTAGTTTATTTGGATGATATACTTGTATATAGAAAAAATGATCATGATCATCTTCTACATTTGAGGAAGTTATTTGATAAACTTAGGAAAACTAAGCTATATGAAAAATTGGAAAAGTGTGATTTTATGCTTTCAAGTATGTTATTCTTGGTTATATTATTAGTTATAAGGGTATTAAAGTTGATCCTATTGAAATACAAGCTATTAAAGAGTGGTCTATTCCTAAGGACATACATCTAGCAAGAAGTTTTCATTGGTTAGCTAATTTTTATAGGAGATTTATTAAATATTTCTCTACTATAGCCGCACCTATTACTCAACTCATGAAAAAACGAGTTTGAGGGGGAGAGAAGCCACTTAAGCTTTTGATACTCTCAAGGATAAGCTGTGCAACACTCCTATATTATCTATTCCTAATTTTGACCTACTTTTTTAGGAAACTTGTGGTGCAAGTGGGGTAAGTATTAGAGGAGTTATTTCTAAAGAAAAGAAGCATATAGCATACTTTAGCAAATAACTACATGGTGCTATATTAAAGTATTCTACCTATGATAAGGAGTTATTTGCTACATTCTAATCATGAGAGTTTAAAATATTTACATAGTCGAATATAAGTGAGCCCTAGACCTGCCAAGTAGGCAAGCTTTCTACAATCCTTTGTGTTCTTTCTCAAACAATTAGATAACAAGGAAAATATAGTTGTAATCCTCCGAAATGTTTAAAAGCCTATAATTTAATAAATAACTTTTATTTGGGATCAATTAGCCTTTAAATCTATTTAATTTAATTATTTTATGGATTTTTGAGTACATAAAATTGGTATAAATATTTAATAAATTAAAATAAATATTTTGTCATTTTATCATACTCTTTTTATTTAAATAATTTTACTAAAATTATCCTTTTAAACCCATATATTTAATTATATTAAATTAAATTATTAAATAAATTTATTACCTATAAATATTGCATTTTATTGTTTTATAAATTAAATTATTTTATTTTGTCCCATTTTCCCTTTCCTTCTTCCTTTTTCCTTTTCCTTCTCCTTTTTCTCCTTTTATCCTTTCTTTCTTTTTCCTTTTTCTTCCCTTGGCCCGCCGGTACCCCGGCCTGCCTCTCCCCCTCGCGCCTAGGCCGCTGGCCCATTTCCTTTGCTTCCTTTCCTTCTCCTCTCACGTGCATCGCCCAACCTGCCCCTTTCTTTCCTTTCTTCCCTGACTAGGCTGGCCTACTCATCTTCCCTTCGCCCGGTCTGGCAGCACCGCCTTCTTTCTTTCTTCTTCTTCCTTTTCCCCAGCGCCAAAACCCCACCACCTCCGCCATTTCTGGCCACCCCACCTAAAACCCTCCTCGGCTCCTCCCCTTACTACTCTCCCTATCTCTCTCTCTCTCGCCATTTTTCCTGCCTCACCTCGGCCCCACCATCTCTCTCTCCCCTCGCACATGCCCTACTATTCCCCTCCTTTCCCCTTCCCTCTCCCTGCAACACCCATGCTCCTACCACCCTACCTCTACCGTACTAAGCCCCATATCCCCTCTTTTCTCTCCCTCTTCTTCCCTCCCGACCTCATTCTGCCATTTTCGAGCCTCCCATGCCCTTCCCCGACCTTCTTTCTCTCATTTCTTCTCCTCCCATCTCCCTCCCTATTTTTGTTCCGATGCCCCGTTCCGCCGCTGCCACCGCCACACCAGCCACCTACACCACCCCCTGCCACCCTCTACCTCACCACTGCACCACCACACCACCCCTCGAGCCACTCTGCAACCCCTTCTTCCTCCCCTCTTCTTTTTTCTCTCATTTTTCTCCCTTCTCGACAACCACCCTACACCACCTTTTTCCGCTGTCGTTCCTCCGCCTCTGCTGCCATCTGAACCACCAAACCACTCCCTGCAACCTCCTCTACCACCCCCACACCTCCTTTGGTTGAAACAATCACCTACATGCCTTCATTTTCTCCCTCCCTTTTTCCTTCCTTCTCAGCCCCATCCACCTCGGTAGCCACCTTTGTAGCCTCGCTGCCGTCGCCGCTGCCGCCCTTAGCCACCGTTAACCCATCCCCAACCACCACCTACACCCTCTCTCCACCTCTGCAGCCTTCCTTTGCCTTAAATCCTCCCCCACATGCCTTCTTTCCTATCCCCAAAACCTTAACCCAAAAATACCACTCCCTCCTCCCTTTCTTGCCATTTCGAGCCCCTCCCCCTCATTTCCTTGCATGCAGCTCATGCTTCTCATGCAGCATGAGTTGCTGCATTTCTTGGTTTATTTGGTTAATGATTTTAAGGTATAATAATATTTCAGTTAAGTATTTCATTAATTAAGTATTATAAAGTCTTATGCCTTTGGTTTTTCTTATTTCTAATGTGATAAATATTTATATTATTTTTAGGTATTGATTTTGCTAATCAAAGCTTGAACCTTTAACCGAAAAACCGATAAGGTTCATTTTTGCGGGAATTAAGGTAATCATTAAATCCTACTTAAACGCATGGATAAACGTATGTTAGCACATTAGGCTTTTTAATATGTTATTATGCTTGATATATGTTGTTTAATATAATATATGTAGTTTCTTGTGTTGATTGATAAAAAGGAAGTATGTTAAATTATATGCTATGTACGGAATTATTGCTTAAGGTAAGAGTTTGGTTATTAATAAAAATTTTATTTATCCATGTTGTATTATGCTATTGTGATCTTTAATGCATGGTTAATATTATTGTGAGTCTTAGGGCTATTTTAGCAATATGTCTTGCGCAAGAATGTGGCCTATTATGTGTGGGTGCTAATGAGTATTATGTTAAATATAATAGTTGTGGAGTTGGATAATGAGAATGGGGTATTAATATTAATATTTCATGTAGTGATAATAATTTAATATAAGTGGAGGTAAAGGGGTAAAATGGTAATTTTATAATTACAGGGTAAAATGGTAATTTTGTAATGAAAGGGTAAAATGAAAATTTGGTAATTAAATGGTAAAAATGGTAATTTTGTAATTAAAGGGTAAAATGGGAATTTAGTAATTAAAGGGGTAAAATGGTAAATTTGTAACTAAAGGGAAAAATGGTAATTTTATAACTAAAGGAAAAATTGGTAATTATGATAATGGAGAAGGACAATTTGGTAATTTAACCGACTATAGGGTAATTTGGTAATTTCGATAATGGAGAAAGGTAAATTGGTAATTTAACCAACTAAAGAGTAATTTGGTAATTATGATAATAGAGAAGGGAAATTTGGTAATTTAACCAACTAAAGAGTAATTTGGTAATTATGATAATAGAGAATGGCAGTTTGGTAATTATAATAATGGAGAAGAGTAATTTAGTAATTTGACCAACAAAAGGGAAATTTGTTAATTATAATAAAGAAAAAGGGAAAATGGGTAATCTAATCAACCAAATGGAAAATATGTTAAGTGTAACAACTATGAAGGGTAGTCAGTGACCTAATAAATGCGAGAGATAGCTTGATAACCTAAACTGAGTAAGGGTGTGGCGAGGAACAACTATATATGGGTTATATGCCTTGTGTGTCATGTGTCATGCCATATTGTGTACTTTATGCTTAATGATTAATCATTTATAGCGCAACTTGGAGTGAATATATGCTTATGTGACTTCCTTATAGCATGTGGATGATGATTATATCTGTTGTGCGTACGATGTTATGTGATGTGACCCTCTAGGACATGCATGCTAGGATATTTAATGAGGTAATGTGGGATGGAAGGATGAAAAAGGAAAAATAGGAAAGTAAGATAACCAAGGGGAAGTAAGTTGGCTAACATAGGTAGGAATGTCCTAAATAACCCATGATCCATGAGTGGATGAATAAAAGGGGGCTTAAATAAAATGAATGAGTGATGCAACTCTTGCACGGGAGATTTCTAGGGTTTGCATGGGATGATCCTAATGAAAGAAATGTGTTAGGGTTTGAGCGGCCAACTAGGGATTTACGGTCACATGTATAATTGGTGAGTAGAGCGATGGGATTTGGGGTCGAATCTAAATGAGATGAGGTGTTGGACGATAAAAGAAAGGTTAGGTCATATAGGTCTGATTAGGATTTCAAGGGAAAACCCTAGAGAGTGGTAGCGAGAGAATTTGAATGTCATAAGATGATGGGTCTTAACCCTCACCCTTAGGAGTTGGGTCTTTTTTATGGGTAGATGTAAGGAGGAATGGGTGTCGGGGTGTGATAAGAGGCGCAAAGGTCTCAAGATATGGGACATACCCTATCGAGAGGATAGAAGTAGAGGTCAGTGACATGCATGTCGAGGGTAAAATAATTTCGAATAAGATACAAGTAAGACACTAATCACTTAAAGATGAAGATTATTGAGCTGGACCCAGATCGGTCCACCGGCGAATAATAGTGGCCAGGAGCATTTTATCCTGCATGATTTTCGGCCCACCGGCTATTATAGTGGGGGATTTTGTGCTCAACAAACCAAACATAATAACGATAAGACATGGGCAAAACACTAAGTAGTTATAGTAGAACGCCATGTGAGTCGGGGCCAGACCGGTCCACTGGTGAATAATAGTGGCTAGGAGAGTTTTTCCTTGGAGACTGGTCCACCAGCAAATAATAGTGGTTAAGAACGTTCAGCCCTGTATGTATTCCGGTCCACCGGCTATAATAGTAGGGTTCTCGCACCCACATGGATATTTATAATATGAGATGATTGATTAATGATGGACTAATGGCTTAAGGCCTAAAATTATCGATTGTTCATTAGGATCTATTAATATCTAATTGACTTGTTAAATATGTGAATGTATGGATGTGAATATTATGTTTACACCTGTCATTGTGTATGAATATAGTGGTGTATCATGTGTTACATTGCGAGCCTACTTTTAAGTGTGTTTTAAAGGGTTACTCAGTATCGTAGTACTGAAGGGTTCCATTCGTAGGGTCCCTGCCTATTTAATGGGCAGTGTCCCTTGCAGATCGTTTTTAGGTGCTATTCAAGTGGGCTCTCGGAAAAGAGCGTAAGGAACTATCCATAAAGTCCTAGGGTTGTCATCTTTCTCTTTTAAATTCTTGTTTCAATGTATTCGTTGTTTTGTAACCACTACTAGTGGATTTTATTCTCGTAAATTGTTTACTACTCTACTTTGATTAAATATGTTTGAGTTTCTTGTAAGTTATATTCGTCTCTTTTAGCCTTAGCACTTGGTACTGGAATGGTAGGAGCGAACCGGTCTGGTACTAAGTGTGGCGGTAATATCCCCGAATTCGCGGTTTTTTTATTTCACTTCTGCTAATTATTTTAATAAAACAAATTTTTTTAGTAGTGAATTTTGGGGGTGTTACAATAGTGACCAATGCTCTTTCTAGGAGATATGTCTTACTTATCATGCTAGATGAGAAATTATTAGGATTTGAAATATTAAAAGAGATGTATCATAATGATGAAGGCTTTCATGAAGAATATCAATTGTGTAAAGCAAATGGAAGTTATAGTAATTATACTATACACGATTGTTTTCTATTTAATCTTAATAAACTTTGTGTACCAAGATCAAGTATAAGATATTTACTTATCAAGGAGGTACATAAAGGAGCCATTGCTGGCCATTTTGGTGTTAAAAAAACTTTAGAAATATTATAAGAGAATTTCTATTGGCCACATATGATTAAAGGTGTATAAAATATTATAAACCGATGTGTTACTTGTAAGAAAAGTAACAGTTTCTTTCACAAACGTTTATATACACCGTTACCTGTGCTAGTTTACCATGGAATTTATCTTAGGGTTGCTTAGAACACAATGAGTTAAGGATTCTATAATGTTCATGGTGGATAGATTTTCTAAGATGGCTCATTTTATTCCCTACTATAATACTGATGATGAGACACGTGTATTTGACTTGTATTTTAAGGAAATTATAAGACATCATGGCATACCTAGACGAATTATTTCATATAGGAATTTTAAATTTCTTAGCTATTTCTAGAAAACACTTTGGCACATGCTAGGAACACAATTATTATTTAGTTTTTCACATCATCAACAAACTGATAGACAAACTAAATTTACTAGTCATACTCTTGGAAAATTATTAATAGGGTTAGTAAGTAAGAGTACTAGAGATTAGGATATTAAGTTAACTCATATCGAGTTTTCTTATAATCGTAGTCCTTCTAGTACTACACATGAAATTCCATTTAAAATTGTGTATGGGGTGAATCCTTATATACTAGTTGATATGGTACCCTTAAGAAAAATTGAACTTAAAAATTATGATGCTAAGGAATGAGTTGAATTTTTCTAAAATCTTCATCAATAAATTAAGGGTAACATAGAAAGAGACAATGAAAAATATCAAAAACAAGCAGATAAATATCGTAGTCAATGGGTGCATTCTCCTAATCATTTGGTGTGGTTACACTTAAGTAAGGAGATATTTTCAAAGTTAAGGAAAAATAAACTAATGTCACGAGTGGACAAACAATTTAAAATCCTTAAGAAATTTGGAGATAATGCTTACGAACTTGAACTACCTAAATAATATGGCAATGTTTCAAGGACATATAATGTAAATGATTTTCTCCTTATTTTAATGATGTCAATTTGAGGAAAAATTCTTCTAAGTTTGGGGAGAATGATATAAGAGCATCCAAATATGATCCTCAAGGTATTGATTTGGCATATTTATTTTTGGGTTCAATTACATTATTTACCTTTGATGATAATTCTTTGAGTAACTTTAATGATATTGCCTTAATTCATTCTTGTAGGTATGTAACATATTTGCAGGAAGATGATTAAATCATATAAGAAGTAAAGATACTTAAGATTTCCACATGTTATAAGCTATTGCAAAGGAAGCTATGTTGTACAGGAAAATTAAAATCAAGAAGACCCTGTCAACCTTTCAAAGTTAACATCATTGCCTTGATTAGGATTCTTGTTAATTTTTTTCATATAATCTTAGCTTACTTTGTTTGTAATAGTCTGTTAATTCATGTATTATATAGGATATAAATACATTATAATACTAGTTATGTGTTAGTTAGTCATTTGTGTGTCATGTGACTAAACTAATGTGCTAGTTAACAATGTCATAACCCCTATATAAGCATGTATCGATGCCCCCCATGTAACATATTGGACGATTTTTTATAGTGGAATATAGCATAAGCAATTACTCAATTAATTCTCTCCTTGTAATTAAATACCCACTCTAAGATTATTTAGAATAATCTTATATTAGTGATATTCAAATTGAATTTCTTTGATTTTTTTTGAATTCTTATTGATTTCTTGTTGAGTTCTTAGTTGAATTTCCTAATTCTTCTTTTGAAGACAAGCCAAACAATCCTACAATTTAATTCATTTCACACCATTCTTCATCCTCTTTGAAGATTTATGTCAGACCAATTTGAGGGAACCTTGGGTTTGATTGAGCCAAACTAATCAAATGGTTGGCATAACTGATCAACTCATTTGGCTAAATGGTTTTATTTTGATCTTTTGACTTGGATATGCCATGACACCATGCCTAATATTGCTATATAATTGTTTAATGAGTAAATACATTTGTTGACATGGATTGACAACCTAATGGACGGATTAAATGGCATATTCATTGGATGTTATACAAACCTTAATTGGTAATCCCGAATAAGTATTTGATGGATTTAAAGGGGCAGTGTAATCTAAAATTTGGCCTCAAAATGGATTAATCGAGGGGATTTGGTTAATATTGAGTAAGCATTAATGTAAATCCCATGCATGGTTGGGGAATAGTAATGATTAAAATGGAATAAGTATGTAAATGCCTTGCTTGCATATTGTATGGGCCTTGTATGATCACGTAATCTCGAGAATAACATACTAATCACTTAAAGAGAAATATGATCGAGTTGTTTATGGGTTTGGGTTACCCAATCCTAGATGAGCTATTGGGGGTTTGTCTGCCTTATGATATTTATTGGTACCTTTGGGTGGGATCCTAGTAGATTGTCATGTCTAATGTGTGCTAGGCACTAATGATGTATTAGGAGGTATCAATACTAAAGGGTCTAGTTACCTAGGTGGTTTATGACTTTATCCTGAACTTACGTCCATTAGTGGTTACTTGGATTCAACCGAACTTTATGTCCTTTGATTTGAACATACTTCCATGGTATGTGAGACTATGTACCATGGAATGGTGCATAGTCCATCACTCAATAATAATAGGAAAATGTATTTGAATAATAATTTGAATGGGTAATTGGACAAGAATTTGGAATAAGAATGTGATTAAATAGAAATATAAAAAATAAAAGAAAAAGAATGGTAAAGGAGATAATGACCTATATATGTATAAATGACCTAATAAATTAGGTATGTAGAAATGGCTTCTAGTGAAAATATGTGCCTAGATGAATGAAACCTTACTATTATTTAGACATTTTACTTTATAGTTTGCATATTGTCATTTATGTT
This sequence comes from Tamarix chinensis, assembly GCA_030549775.1. Taxonomy (NCBI): domain Eukaryota; kingdom Viridiplantae; phylum Streptophyta; class Magnoliopsida; order Caryophyllales; family Tamaricaceae; genus Tamarix; species Tamarix chinensis. The sequence continues at coordinate 25,637,076 of CM060181.1, forward strand.
GTTGTACTATATTGTAATACCCTAAAATTTACTACTAAAAAGTTTTATGTTATAACATAAGCATATAATCAAAATAAATTGGGTGCTACCGCTATAATTGACATAAATCTAGCTTAACATCCCATCCTTATGTTAATCACAAGGAAAAACAATTTAAATTCTCAAAAGGATGAAAAGAAAACTAGAGGAGGTTCATCATGGTAGAGTTTGGAGATTAACTTCAAATATAATATCTAAAATACATAAAAAGGGATATCATAGATCTAAGAGTCACAAAAGGTATCTGGATAAAACCATCAGCTGGATAACATAACTCTATATGCCGAAAAGACCTAATACACAAAGTCACTCTACCTCATACAAAGCATCAAAAGTAGTAAAATCATCAACTGGATCCTCATCTACTTACATATAAACATCCAAGTCGTTTGCTTATAGGAATGAGTAGTATCTATGAAAATGATTATTGGTACACTACGTATTAAGTGGGTTAATAATACAATTGAAATATGAAAATGCATAATTACATGTATTCACACCAAAAATTAGTATACATGCTAGGTAAAAAAATAAATATAAGTTAAACACTGGTTCGAATATATATTATTAGATTATAACATAATTTGTTCTTTTATTTACATTGATTTTGGGGACCCCCACTATTCTTAAAACGGTGGACCGGTCTGAAGCACCTCTTAGGAACAACACACCCAAGCCACTATTATTGTCTGGTGGAATGAACTCAACACATGACCTACCTCGTGTAATTTTCTACTTTTAATAATTAATGTCTTATCCTTTAGTTATTATATAAAATCATATTTTTTTATTCACGTTGAGTATAGGGTCTCACTATTTTTAATCTGGTGGAATGAACTGAAGCATCTCTCAGGGACAGTACACTTGATTCACTATTATTATTTAGTGAAACATACCCAACACCTTGGCCCCACTCATGTGATATTTCAATTTAAATGTTTAGAATATTATTCATTATTGGTATGATAAGTATAAAAAATATTTAAGGAAAGTAAGGCATCATCATACAGATAATAATACCATTCTCAAAGGTTAAGATGCTTATTTTTTTAGAAACCCTAAATTCACACTTTAGGCATGAATCCTCCCATATTGATCATTTACCCACCAAATTTAGTATATATTCCTCAAATATTATTATTAATAATATACCCAAAATTCAAGTCCTAACTCCCATGTTTTACACATGTGATAACAATCCTATCTCAAACATTAATATTCCCAAAGCTTCTAAAACCCTAATTTCACAACTAAGTCATAACTATTTCCATAAGGCTCATATAATTACCAAATTCAATATACATTTTCAAAATACCAACATTAAAAATACATCCAAAATTTGCGTCTAACTCTAACATTTTTACACATGTAATAATAACATTACCGTTTTAAGGTTATTATTCCCAATTTAAGTTATTTTTTCATTTTGAGGAACTTCTGACATTCATAATTACTCCAATCACTCCACATGATCTTATTAGCACATTTTCATCCACCTAACATGTTAAAATACTAAAATTTCTATGTTAACCTATATTAACCAAAATGCCCTTATAAATAGCTAAAAGCCCTTATTTTACAAAAGTTTTATATCTTCAATTTATTGTTTCCAAATCCTCTATTTATCATCATTCATCACAAATAAACTTATTCCCCACCTATTATATTTTATTTCTCCCACAATACTCTTCCATAAGTTATAATCATCCACAAAAATACAACCTAGTGTAGCAACATTGTATCAACACATCTTTCGTTATTCATAATCTCTTTCTATCATAAAATCCATATTATTACAACATATGATTTACCACATGATTTTAAAAATATAATAACAATAACATGATAATACACATGGATATTAAAGCATTTATCACAAAATCCTAAACATCGACTAATATCATTACGAAAAAGCCTTCGGTCTCTAAGTATGCTTATCCTATCTCTCCTATTCCGAAACCTCTAGAATGTCACCTAAGAATAATTAAAAATATATATTTATAATTAAATGATATAATTAATTAGGGTTTAAGGTAATGGAAGGGTAAAAGAATGGGAAAAAACAAACTGAGTTTCAAAAGAAGTGTTTGCAAAACTTTGTAATGAAAAGGGAGGTTTGGTGGTGGATGTAGAAGGATGGGGATGGGCTTCCGTTTAGTGATGGATATCAAAGGAGGATTTAGGATTCGATAGAAATGGTTGGAAGGGGGTGTGAACTTTGGTAAAAATGGCCGAAAGGTAACGATGTTGTGGTGATTTTTGTCAATGGTTGAGAGTGTGTTTTGGTGGGTTTAACCGAAGGTGGGGTGGGTTTTGGGGAGTTTTACCACTTCTTTGGGACATTTTATGAGTATTTTAGCCAGTAAATGGGGTGAGGGAATGGAAAATTTTTCCAGTGGATGTGTTGTTGCCTTGGTTAGGCTAGTTGGTGGTGGGTTTTTGGTGTTATTTTTGCAACAAAAAGGAGAGAAAAAGAAGGAGGGAGGAAGGTTGTGTTGGGGTGTAAATTTTTGATATAAATAGAGGGAGAAGAAGGGTGGTTTGTGAATTAAATGGGTATATGTATACATACATGTATGCACGAGGGGGAGGGTGATATTTTCCAACACAACTCGTCACACAAAAAGAGAGGGAGTTCATGAGTGATGGTGAGGCTAGTGTGTGTAGGTTATGGTAGTGGAGAATGGGGATGTCATGCACGTGGGGGGAAGAAGGAGGGAAAAGAAAAATCAGTTAGGAGGAAAATGTAAGGACATAAAAGAAAAAATAAAAAGGAGAAAAAGTGTGGGTTTAGATTTAGGTTTAATTTAAAATAACTTAGGTTAAGGTATTAGGATAATTAAATTAAATTATTATCCGAGATTAAATTTAGGTTAGGAAATATATTAATAACTTAGAATAAAATTAGGGTTAGGCTAAAATTTAATATTAGGGAGTTAGAGTAAGATAGAAATATTAATTTCTAGAGATTAGAATTAGGTTATAATATTAATTACTCGATATTAAGGTTAGCTAAAATTTGAGGTATTACATATATTGTCCAACATGATGAGTCATGTATAATATGAGCTTTATATGCTTGATGTGACCATGATAAAGCATGTATCATATTTATATGAAATATGCATGAAATATGTTAGTATGATGTTCATATTATGATAAAATCATCTGTGTCGGTGACTCCATTGAGAAGATAACTAAGCTTGTTCAATATAAAGCATACTAATGTGCCCATTTTTTTTTGGCCACTTGCTCATTGCCATGAATAGAGGGTCATGTGTAGGTTTTTTGGGATAATTAGTAGTTGGAAAACCTTGTGTTAAGCATGAGTTTTGAGAGCATAGATATATGGTGACTTTTGAGCGGTCATTGACATACAAGATTTTAGGGAAACACCCTAATTTTGTTTCTATAATTTGAGATCATATAATTTGACTTACTTTTCCTTGTTTATTTTAATATTATGGACCGTCGAGGTCCTGCACTTGAAAGCCTTTCTTTTAATATTTATATAATTTCATTTGGCACACTCTACTTTTTTTTTGGTCGATTTTATTCTCAATTGTATATCTAACATGAAATGGGGACTGGTGCCTAACCTATGCTAGGTGTGATGATGACACCTTATTTTTCCTAAATGTGTATTAGTTTTCCATTTCCACAAGGTTTTCAAATTGAAATTTTTTAGTGGTGAAAAATGGGGGCATTATAGGTTGTTGTTAAAGCTACTTTAAAAATCTTCTATAATTTTCAATTATTTAAGCTAATACCACAAGTTTGTATCAAAGTTTTTCTAACATTTTTTCAATAATAAATTGTTTTAATTGATATCATAGATTTGGTGATAGGACTTCTTGGAATTCTTTTCCTATTTTAATCTGGTTGAGCTAATATATAGACTATTTTAAATGATTTTCCAAATTATTTATTTATTTAGTTAAAAGTAAAGATTTTTCAAACCTAAAATTAACATAAGTAAGAGTGGGTTGGGAAATGTGTTATAGATATCTTTTCTATTGATTTGTTTCGCTAGCCTTAGTACTAGGTAATGGATCATTTCTAATTAATCCTAATCTTTAGGAATCGATGGCCACTAATTGTCGTTATGAGCGTATCAAGCGTTCATGGTGATCTTTGGAGCCTAAATGGAAGGTCAAATCTAAGCGGCACAACCACTACTAGTGCCAATATCTGCATCAACTATGGAAGATTGGCTTATGAGGGTTAGGCATTATCATCCACCAATCTTCGAGGGTCAAGATTACCCTAACATTATGGAGAGATTGGTCAAGGACATGGTAAAAACCTTCACCGCATGTTGTTGCACTATGGACATGAGGGTTGATGTGGTGATATATCACCTGAGGGGGAGAGAAGATGCCTAGTGGAGGAGAGTCTAGTGTAAAGGCATAGAGCCTATGGGTTAGGGACCATTCCTTGAGGTGTATTGTGCCCATCTATATCCCACTCATCACTAAGTGAAGAAGTATGATGAGTTCATGATCCTATGGTAGGGAGGCATATTGATAGAGGAATATTACACAAGATTCATGGACTTGGTCAAGTTTTCCCTTGAGATAGAGGCAATTGAGGTGATGCAAGTCCACCATTTCAAGATTGGCCTGGGAATTAGAAACTAAGAGCTAATAGTGGGAGTTACTTTGTCGGACATAATGGGAATGTATGAGCAATATTTGTAGGTTTCCCGAATCATCCAAGCTTGGAGTGCCTAGTTGGGGGAACAAGGAATTTTAAGGGTCATCAACATCTCGATGATAGGAAGAAGACCTACTTTAGAGGTAGCATGCCTTCTAAGCGTGGTAGGAGTATGGGGTCAGTACCTCAAGATGGAGGTTAGTCCGAAGGATGTGCTGAAGAGATACATTACCACTGTAAGTGTTATGGAGCATATCACCTAGGAGTAGATTATGGAGGAAATAAGATAACTTGCTATGGGTGAGGTACAATCGAACACAAAGCCTATGCGTGCTATGTCGGAGGTGGTAATGTTCAGAGAGGTTAGACTCGAGCTTAGAGCTCCAAATCCATTCAACAGCCACATCCATAGATTTAAAGGGTTCCTCCATCACCAAATAGTATTTCTAGTTGAGCTAATCATCTAAGAGGTCAGAAGCCTCGCACTTTTTAGCAAGGTCAGAAACCAACCAGTGCCACGAGAGTTCCTTCAGGAGGACGCTTGAACATGATTAGCTAGTCAGAGGTAGATCATTAAGCTGGTGTGGTGATCAATATACTTACTATCTCTACCTTTATAGCATGCATATTATTTGAACTTATTGCATCAAATTCTTTTGTGTCATCCACATTCATAACTAGAGTTGCCTTACCTCCTTCTAGCAACATTTTCACTTCTGTTGTATTACCTTCAGGGGATACGATTGCATGCTCTAGGTTCTATAAAGGGGTGGTATTGATAATTGAGGAGTAGAGTTTCCCTTAGAATTTATGTTTCATGAACTATACAACTTCAATGTAATTTTCATAATGGACATATTGGAAAATTACTTATCTATGATAAACTGTGCACATGAATGCTTGGTTTTATGAGGACCAAAGGGTGTTAGGGTCTTATGTCGGAAGTGTGAGCCTAGATTCTCTATAAAGGTCACGTTAAAAATTGTGATGATCAACCTTGTTCATAAGGGATAGCTGCTCTTCTTGTGTAATATTCAAGATACCGAGGTAGCTGAGACATTGTTAGAGCAAATCATAATGGTCAACGAGTATTATGATGTATTCCCTGAGGAAATTTTGAGAATGCCACCTGTTCAGAATATCATGTTTGTCGTGGACTTATTGATAGGGACGAAACCAATATCTAAAGCCCCATACTGTATGGCACCCATAGAGATGAAAGAGCTTAAGACCTAGTTAGAGGAGTTGTTGGGGAAGGTTACATCTGACCAAGTATATCATCGTAGAGAGCACTAGTCCTATTTGTGAAGAAAAAGGATGGGAGTTTAAGATTGTGCATCAATTACCAATGGTTAATCTAAGTTATGGTAAAGAACTATAATCCATTTCCAAGGATCAATAGCCTATTCAATCAACTCAAAGGAGCCAAGGTATTTTCTAAGATTAATCTTTGGTCAGGCTACTACCAGTTGAGGATGATAGAGCAAAACATACTCAAAACTACATTTTAAACAAGATGAGGCCATTATGAGTTCACAGTGATGCCTTTTAGACTCACTAATGTGTTGGCATCATTCATGCCCCTTTTGAACTAGATTTTTTTGTCCATTCTTAGATCAGTTCAACATGGTGTTCATTGAAGACATTCTCATCTACTTAAATGATCAAGTAAAGCATGAACAACATCTAAGGTAGACTTTTTTAATTGTCAAGGTCACACTGGTTGTACACTAAACTTTTAATGTGTGAGTTTTGGCTAGATCAAGTGGTTTTTCTTGGACATATAATCTACAAGGATGGGGTAGTAGTGGATCCTTCCAAGGTTCGACACCAACATCTGTCAAGGAGGTGCACACCTTTCTAGAATTAGTCGGTTACTAACGTAGGTTTGTTATATATTCCTCCAATATAGCTTGTCCTTTGACTAACTAGTCGAAGAACGCTATGTGATTATAGTGGGACAAGTAGTGTGGTGAGGCTTTTAAGGAGTTGAAGAAGTGTTTGACTAGAACCCTAATGCTCATGTTACCAAGTGTATATGATGGTTTTGAAGTATATAACGATACTTCCAAGCATATATTAGGTTTTTTGCTAATGTAACATGAAAAAGTGGTGATGTATGCATCTTGACAACTAAAGCAACTTGAATAGAACTAACCAATGCATGACTTAGAGCTTGTTGTGGTAGTGTACACTCTTATAATTTAGAGGCACTATCTGTATGGGGTTTGATGTAAGTTCTACACCAACCATAAGAGCCTTAAGTACATCTTCGTACATCTGGAGTTGAATTTGAGACAGCACCGGTGGTTGGAGTTTGTTAAGGATTAAGAACTAGAATTGACCTACCATGAGGGTAAGATCAATGTGGTGGCAGATGTGCTTAGCTAAAATATGTCGCATTCCTTGAGAATAGTTATATTGTCAAATCATATATACTAAGAGTTCATGAAGATGGAGATCAATTTAATCATTGATGGTAGTTTGGAGGCAAGAATGAGTGCACTCATCATCACATCTTCAATCTTTGAAGAAATCCTAGCTAATCAGCTTAGTGATATTAAGCTCAAAAGGATCAAGTAGGGTATTAAAGATGGTAGAGCTCAAGGGTTTCAACTCCACAAGGATGATGGTGTCAGATACCGTGGTAGGTGGTGTATACCCTAGGGATAGGCTGAGTGTAATACCCCATATTAATTAACCCTTATTTTAGACATGCAAGACTTAAAACTTGATTAGTAGGCAAAGTAAACCATAAGAATATTATTATTATTATTATTATTATTATTATTATTATTATTATTATTATTATTATTATTATCGATCGCCTTGTTATCTTGAGTAGTTCCATAAATAATAAGTTATAAAAATAACCCGGGCTAAGTGCAAGAAAGAGTAGAGGAAGTTAAAAATTGATGTCGTTAATAATACCGATCATAAGAGGTGAGTAATTAGAATAGAAGGGGATGGTAAGAGTAATAACAATGTTAACAAGAATGGCAAATAAAATAAAATGGGGGAAGTGATAAAATAATGATAATAATAATAATAATAATAATAATAATATTGGTCATAATAATATTGGTATCATGGTTTCTTTTTGGAGGAGATTAAGCCTTGTTTACGTGGTAATTCTTTTTCCTAATAACCCTCTTGTTAGCTACTACCTTAGGAGGTTTCTTTTTTTTCCTCTTCCTAATCTTCTCCCTAATCAACCTCCACCTTTTTTCCCCACCTTCTTCTCCGCCTAAACCCAGCCAAACCACCCCCAGCAGGTCGCACGACCTACATCTCCCAGCCATGCACCCGTCACCTTCCCTCTCTCCCCATGCATGAGTCATTTCCAGCCAACATTATCCCCCTCTTTTGCAGCCTTTCCTCTTCCCCAAACACAGCCCTCCTCCTCCCTACAACCTCACACTCTCTCACACCACCCCAGCCTGCAAATTTTGGCAGCCATCACTCAACCATCTTCCCTCACATCACTCACCACCTGCAGCCCCTACCCTTCGACACTCAACCTCCCACCCCCTAAACTTACAGCCTCATCCTTCCTTCCTCCAACCTGCACCCCTACCCTATCCTTCCTCCATCTACCCACCTATTTTCCTCCTTTCCCATGCCCTTCTTCCCTGCGAAAATCCAAGCAAATCAAGCCAGCCATAGCCATCACGTCACCAGCCTTATGCAGCCCTAAAACCCCATGTAACCCCAGCCCCTCCATCGAGATACAGCCTGTATCTCCCCCCCTTCTCAACCTGTACCCCTATCCCATTATTCCAGCCACCTATCCCTCCTTTTTCCTCTTTTCCCATGCATTCAACCAGCCCATTTTCCCTCCTCAAAAGCTTCGAAACTTTCCCCCCAAAAACCAACCTGCAGCACCTTCCCCACTCACCCTTGTAGCAGCCCATTTATCTCCATCTTTCTCCCCTTTTATTTGAGTCCCAACCTGCAGATATCACCCCCTTTCCCCCTCCCTTTAAGCCCTCTAAGTTTCTCCTTGCAGCCCCCTCTTCCCTTCCCTAAATTCCAGCAAGAAAACAAAGGTAAGTGCAGCCCCAAAACTCCCCTCTCCCCTCCACCGAGTTTTGTTGCAAAACTTTTCCAACTTTTACCTTGTGTTCTACCTTCTCCAAGCAGCCATTTTTCTTCCCCAAGTAAGCATTCTATCTTCTGTGGGTTCGGTGCTTAAATTCATGCACCGGCCGCTTCTTTTATTTTCCTAATCATTTTCAAGTATTAGCCTATGTAGGTTGTATTTTGATTATTTAATTTTTGCATAACTACTAATGCTTGTAGTTTGGGTGGTGAATGCACTTCTAGGTAACCTCGACCTCGCTTAGAGTATTTGTGGAGGAAGCTCAAGGTAACTCCAACTAATCCGTAGACGGTAGAATTTTTATGTCAAAATGATAGGCTAGTTTTCTAGGATTAAATCATGATAGGATGAAGTTATCAAATTATTATATGTTTTTGGGAAATGGGAGCATGATGTATTTCTTTCCTACATGAATATCATGATGTGTAAATTAACATGTGTTATCATGCAATCTTTTCATATGCCTAAGTAATATTCTAAAGATTTGATGAAGTGTATGTTAACGATAACAAACTTGAATTATGCTAGTAAAATGAGATGAATATGTCTAAGGTAAAGTGTAGTTTATATGGGAGCATGTTGTAGTTTATTCATACATGAATATAATGAAGTGTAAATTAATACGTGTTATCATGTAATCTTTTTATATGCCGAAGTGATATTCTTAAATGTGAAAAAGTGTGTGCTAATGGTAACGAACTTGGATTATGCTAGTAAAATGAGACAGGTATGTTTAAGGTGAAATGCAATTTTATATACCATGATTGTGTTGAGATTTATTTGTAAAAATTGTATGAGCCTATAAAATATTAAAAATGCATGATAATAGTGTTTACATGTACTATGTATGATAAATGGTTAAGGATAATATAGTCATTTGTAGTACCAAAGAGATTACCAGATGTAAAGTATCAATAATTATTTTATGCTAGCGTTTCATGACAAATGGCTTATGTAAGTAAACTCGATAATAAAAGTGAAGGAAAATGTGGTAGTTATAGGTTGAGGGGTATTTTGATCATTAAGGCAAAAAGGTGTTCCAAAGTGGATAAATGGATTAATTAAATTAATTTTTGGCCTTAAAATAAATGTTGGGAATAATTGGATAATTGGTTTGAACTTTGAATCGAATAATTAATCGGGCTATGGCATAACGCCTAGCCTTAGGTCGTGTTGGCTTGGAATGGTCGCGACCTTGTGGTCTTTGGATGTGATGTTGTTTGTTGATGGTTGACTAAGTTGAACGTTGTGAATCTCGACTTTCTAAAAGGAAATAATAACCGGGAATTTCATAAGACAATAATTACTTAAAGAGAAAGACTCGAGTTGGAAAGGAATCTCGTGCCTCGGACTTGGCCGCCGAGTGCATAGTTTTGGCCCTTCGGGTCAAGGGGCTCACTTCTGCCCTATAGGTATTCCATACACCCTATAGGGAGTACGCGTACATAAGGTCTTGAGTTCTGAGGTTTAGTATGGGCGACTGTTATGTCGTGTGGCTTCCTTGGTGAGCTTTGCCCTGGAATCGAGTGATTTATTTCGGTACCACCCTCCTTGACGATCTTTGTCATGGATATGGGATTGTATTCCACTTGAGAATTGTTATGAATTTTATAACCGGATTAGACACCCACCATAATACTTCTATAATAATCGGAATAGGAATGACTTAACCTTGGTGAGATTGCTTGGAATATCACAAATTCTTCTTATTAGGCCATAATGTATGGTCGTTGGTTAGTTAAATTGATTATGAAATTATAAGCATGCCTTAAATGCCTTTGATGGAGATTTTGACCTAGCTCGTAATGTTAAATGTGATGTGGTTGTGTGTTTCAAATCGTGACCTTGCATGTGAGCATATATTCTCTTTGAATTCCGTACTTGTATGATGTGTGCTACGTGGGTATGCTACCTCTCCTGAAGCATTGTGGTTTACTCAGTACGAGGAAGTCGTATTGATGCTATCACTTTTCAGAGGAGTACGTCTAGGGCATGCGTTGGCTAAAAGACTTCGAGGAGCGTCACCCCGGCGAATAGGTAGATTTAGGGAGCGAGTGGACCCCACCCCTTTTTCCCCTTTTCCTTGTAATTTGTTGGACCGTATGAGTGTAAGGTAGACCATTAATGACTTTTACGTACTCTGTTGTTATTTTCTAAATGGTTAGGTTATCTAATTTCCTGAACAATCATTTGTCATGGATAATATGTCTTTTGCAAAACTCTCGATTTCATATTATACTTCTCTTAACTTTGGATGGTTTGATTTGTTTTAAGCCTTAGCATTTGATGTGAGGATGGTGAGAAGACCAGACTTATGTCAAGTGTGGCGGTAACACCCACCGTTCTTTAATTTTCGCTTCCGCAAAGCATAATTTAAACGAAATTTTCAAGTCGTGATTTTGGGGTGTTACACTGAGCTTAAGAGGAAAAATCCAAGAAGAAGGACATTATACTCTTTATTCCGTCTAAACTGGAGGGGACAAGTAGTATAAGGATTTGAAGAAGGTATATTGGTGGCCCAATATAAAGCGGGAGGTGGTAGAGCTTATTGCCCGATGTTTGTCCTATTAGAAGGTATGGGTTGTTGTGGATCACCTGATTAAGTTGGCAATATTCATACCTATGAAGACAAAAAGGAGTAAGGAGTAGCTAGCCAATGCTTAGAGGAAGCATGTTATGCGATTGAATAGAGTCCCTACAGACATTGTGTAAGACCAAGACTCTAGATTCTTGTCAGAATTCTGGTAGAACTAACAAGATACCTTTGGGACTCGGTTAAAGATGAGTATCGCTTTTCACTCAATCACAGATTTTCAAATAGATAGGACCATTCAGACATTAGAGGACATGCTTCGAGTATGTGTGTTGGATTTTGGAGGTAGTTGGGAGGACCGTCTGTATTTGATTGAGTTCTCCTATAATAGTAGTTATCACACCAGTATCAAGATGACACCTTTTAAAGCCTTGTACGGGAGAAAGTTTAATAATCCCTTATGCTTAAATGATATTAGCAAGAAGATTGTGTTGGAACCAGAGATGATTGAGGAGATGATAAGGTAGGTCTAACTGATTTAATATCATATGAGAGTAGCCTAGGACCAAAAAAAGAGCTATACAAATTTGAGAAGATGAATCGATGGGTACGAGGTGGGCAATAATGTCCTTTTGGGGGTTACTCCCATCAAGGGAGTCATGAGGTTTGGCAAAAAGGCAAGCTTAGTCCAACATACATTGGATTGTATAAGATTATGGATCATGTTAGTAAGGTAGCTTATTTTTTAGCCATACTAGTGGAATTGTCGCATGTGCAGAATGTCTTCCATATATCCCAATTGAGGAAGTATGTAGCAGATCCTTTTCATGTGATCCAACCAGATTCATTAGATCTTGATGAGTCTCTAACTTATGAAGAACAACCACCAATTATCCAATACACGAAGGTCCGAGTGATGCACATGAAGAGTGTTTCACTAGTAAAGGCCCTTTAGTCACAACATGGCACTGAGGAGGACATTTGGGAGGTAGAGGAGGAGATTTAAGAAAAATATCTATAGTTGTTATCCTAATGTGATATATGTGGTGTAATCCTTATTTTAAGGGGGTTGTACCCTTTTGCTTTGTTGAATGTACTATATGAATTTTTTTTGTGTATATACTATGCTAGACCTTGGTCAGAAGGCTTCGAGGATGTAACCTCTTTAAGGGGATAGTGCTATAATACCCCATCTTTTGTAAAGTTTGTTGAATGAGAAATTATATTATTTATTAAAATTTGAAAATATTTGATTTTGATATGGAACTATAATTAAGTTTTAGGAAAAGTTGGATTTGAATAACCTTGAAAAATTGAATAAAATGAGTTTTTAGATGAATCGATCGACTAGTTCATCTTTTCAGCTAAAGGGTTTTTACTTGATCGAATCGATCAACGAGTCTGTAAAATAATTGATAGGTAGGCCAAATTAATTGAATAATTTTTCAAGTTGAGTATATTTTTGAAACTTGATTTTTATTGGAAACCTTCTTATACTAAAATGGAACGTTGTTAATCTCATTCCAAGTTTTTTTTTAAAGATTCTTGACCTTTCTTATCATGCATTCAGCCTAAGCTTCTTCCTCGAACTATATCAAGGGATTGATTTGGGCAATTGAGGGAGAGGATGACCTTAGCTTTATCTTCTTCCACCTCTCTCCTCTACACACTCGGGAATCATTGCTTCAATTTCTAGATTGTCTCTACCACTAAGGAGATTCTTTCTATGCTGATTGTTCATTTCATCTCTTGTGTTTGACATTTTCTAGGCGAATGGTAATGGTTAAGATAGAATAAGTATATGAATGCCTTTTCTACATATTGTATAGGCCTTGTACGATCACGTAACCTCGAGAATAACATACTAATCACTTAAAGTAAAAGATGATCGACTTTTGTATGGGTTTAGGTCACCCGATCCTCAATTAGCTATTGGAGGTTAGTCTGCCTTTGGGCTTTGCCTTCAAGCAAGATCTAAGTAGATACTGACGCCTCACCTACTCTTGACATTGATGATGTAATAAAGGGTATCAATACTAAAATTTCTGGTTACCTAGGTGGTTTATGGCTTCAGCCTGTACTTATGTCCATTAGTTTTTTTTTTGCTTTGGCTCGGACTTATGTCCATTGGTAGTTACTTGGCTTCAGATAGACTTTATGTCCTTTGGTTTTGATAAACTTCCATGGTATGTGAGACCATGGGTGGAGCATAGTCTATCACTTAATGATAACCAAGACATATATTTGTATAACAGTTTGAATGAGCAATTGGATAAAAATTTGGAATAAGAATGTGACTAAAGAGAAAGATAAAAGTAAAAGAAAAAAAAGGGTGAAGGAGATAATAGTCAACATATGTATAAATGACCTAATAAATTAGATACGTAGAAAAGACCTATGAAGAAATTATGTTCCTAGATGAATGAAGCCTTACTATTAGTTAGATATTCTACTTTGTAGCTTGTATATTAACATCTATGATGTTGTGCTATATTTTCAACCATGATAAGTCATGTATGGTATGAGCTTCATATGCCTGATGTGACCATAATAGAGCATATATCTTATTTATATGAAATATGCATGAAATATGTTAGTATGATGTTTATATTACGCTAGAATATTGTGTGTTAGTGACTTAATTGAGGAGGTAACTTGCCTTACTCAGCTGAAACATACTAATATGCATGTTTTCTCGGTCACCTACTCATTCCCCAAGAGTAAAGGGTCATGTGTAGGTTTTTAAGGATAGTTTATAGTTGGCTAATCTCATTTAAGGCATGGATTTTGAGAGCGTAGACATCTATATACTTTTGAGTAGTTCTTGACAAACTAGAGTTTAGGGTTGTGCCCTACTCTCTCTTTTTTTCCTGTAATTTGAGGTCATGTACTTTGACATAATTTTCCTTGTGTATTTGAATATTATAGACAATCAAATTCCTGTACTTGAAAGCCTTTCTTTCGATATTTATATAATGTATTTTGGCATACTCTACTTTGGTTTTGGTTGGTTTGGTTCTCAGTCTTATATCTAATATGGAACGGGCAGATGATACCTATTCTATGTTAGGTGTAGCTATAACACCCCATTTCCTTAACTGTTTATTAGTTTTTTGCTTCTACAAGATTTTTAAAATAATTTTTTTTAGTAGTAAAAAATGAGGATGTTACACGAAATGCACAGATAAATGAAAATCACCAATTATTGTATTCTATTTATGTAATCACAACTTGTTGATTATATTAATTTGATAATGGAGACTCAAAAAGTCATAACAATTAATCTAATGCACGAATGGTGCCAACCTTATAAATGTAGCTAAACCACATAATGATAGGACATCAAATCAATTAACTATGCATATTCTTTATAGAGCCGAAATATATCAAGACACCTATAAAATAGAGGATAGCTTCTTTAGATCTTGTAAAGGACCCAGGATTACAGAAGAGAAAAATACCAAAGTGGTACCAACTTTACTTATGTAGCTATCCCGAGCAATATATATCCTAACTTAAGATGTTTTGCTAAAAGTGATTAATGCCTTAACGAATGGCTTGTCCATAACAACATCAAGGTCCATAAAAATAACACTAAATCGATTCTATCAAAAACATTTCAACTAATTTATTAAATTTTGATAATATCAATGTACTTGATCCATAAAGGAATTAAGACCCATGCCTATAAGAGCACAAATGCCCAACAATATGACATTAAGTCCTAATTCAAAGACTTTGCACTAAAGCCCAAGTTCCGTGCCGTAAAATATTCATCTTAACTTAGATCTCAAAATTCATTACTTCCAATTATTCAAAGATAAGGTTCTACAATGGATGATAAAGTCAACGATAAAAAAATAACAGTACATGAAAGTCAAATAAAGGGTTAACATTTAATCAAAATTCAACGAAAGGTCAACATACATTCAAGAGTTAAAATATAAGTCTAAAACAAGTCAAATAGCCAAACAACACATGAAATGATCAAAAGCCTTAAGACTTATAATTTCATTTTAGATTGGAAAAGGTATATGTCGTGCATAAAGTATCACACTCGACCAATTATTTTCTTAGTATGAAACATTGAAAATGGATTCTAAGTTCAAAAAGGACCAAAGTTCCCAATGTACCCGAAATACCCTTTTCAAGCATAGGTAATTAGTTTAATTATAATACTAAGTACACTCATCCAACCCCACTCAATTATCACACTCATCAACCTTACCTCATTTTCTTATCAAAATATTTATTTCAATTACAAATTTTAAGAATTAACGTTTGTAAAATTCCCTTATACACATAAAATCACCTTAAAACTTATACAATTAAAAAACAATTCCATACAACACCGAACCCTACCAAATTATACATCAAATTTTATCTAAAAGATCCAATGAATATAGTAGTACAATCAAAAATTGACAAAACAACCTGCACTACCCGAAATATCCCTAAACAAATGTATTCCCTAAAATCTAAATGAACCCCATTTGGTCCAAGACTCACACCCTAGATTTTATGCCATATAATACATACAACGACATACTTAAATAAAATTTTAAAAATCAGAACTCACATAGAATATCAAAGGCCTATAACAGTATATATGTTAACATATTAAAAATTCAACAAAAACTCATGAGATTTAAGGAAACACTTAATCATGCTATTATGAATGTATTATTATTCTTAGAAAAAATTAAAACAAACATAACCATTCCCAAACATGATGCGGTCGAGAGCCAAATGACCATTTACATAACTATTTTCATCCAAATCTATAAATATAACATGTTTATATTTACAAATCAATATACATATGGTATTCATGCTTAACTCACGTGCTCAACACTGAATCATATTTTCATGCTTATGACAATAATTAGATAATGATGCATAAATTAACATATAATTACACCCAATACAAACTTTGATTTTTAAAGGTTTGTTAAGTTACCTAATCTTATGCTCCAAACAACTTTAAAACTCAAGAGTCTAGTAACTCCTCCTCTAATCCACTTGGTTGCCCTCACAAAAATAATATTAAAGAACTTAGATTGACATGATAAAATAAGCAAGGATGAAAATAAAGGGAATTACTCTTGAATATGGAGGCTTGGAAACCATCACAAAAAACCCCAAGGGATGGAATATGAGGTGTTGGAGAATGGAAAGGAAAATAAGAATAAGGGATGGAAGGAAGGACACACGACCACAATTGCAACAACACGTAGCAACATTATCATAAGTGTGTTTCTTGGCAAGGGAGAAAGGGGAAGGAAAAGAAGAGTGAATAAGTATATTTTTTTAGGGCAAAATGGGTGCCTAAATGAAGTATTTATTACAAGGAACAACATCCAATAAGGATCAAGAATAACTAAATTGATATTGGGGCATGAAAGATGGTCAAAGTTGGGGAAAAATCAAATGCAGTAGCTCATTAAACTAGTTAGAAACGGGGGGAATGGGGAAAATGAGGAAGTATGAACTTGCTTTTAAAAGGAGAATGGGTGTTAAGTAAAGGTAGACTTGAGGTGGTTGAGTGTATAAGAATAACATCATAAAAAAGCATGATTGTTATACTTTAATCTACTTTTTGGTTGGGCCAAAGGTAAATAAGTTAAAATTTGATTTATTCTAGCTAACGAGCGATTTGGATGGTAACTACTAGTTAGGAGGTTGGTTATATTTAATTTTAGGTAAATAAACTATAAGAAAGTCTAATAATGGACATTTTTCTAGAAAAAATCACAAATGAATCCCACAAGTCATAAAAATTAATGAAAAGGTGGGGAATAATTTTAGAGACCCAGATATATAGAAATATTAGGTATAGAAGTTGGATTGAAGCTTGACAGGTGAAAAAATGAGTGAAAATGGCAAAACTACAAATATATGAAATAAATAACAGGGGTTTTAAGTTTTCATAGATTGATGTAAAAAAAATTTTAGAAAGCCAAATATAAACAAGTAATTTTAGAATTAGTTTGATGCCTAACATATTAAAAATGGTAAAACCAGTTAATTTTGTTTAGTCACGTAAGCAAATTTTTCTGCAAATTTAACAATTAAAAGGAAATGGACAAAATTTGAACAAATGGAATGGATGAATGAGCTCAAAAAGATATTAGAAACAACTTATGAGTTTTAAATGGGATAAAATGAGAGAAAAGGACAATATTGGAAATATCACATTAAATACATTTTCTACAAAATAATAAAATGAACGACAAAAGTTTGAATTTGCTACGAATGGAACAAAAATTGATAATAAATTTTTTTGACATGTCTTACAAGCCTAATCACATAAGGTAATTGTGGTTTGGAAATACATGGTATTACACTCACACACAAGCTACAAGTGAAATAACATTATAAGCACTTTAACTCTTCTTGATTTAGAATTTTCCCCTATGTGTATATTATGTCATTCACGATCTATATACTTAGTGAAAGTGATTGTACCATAGTTTTATTGAGTACACCTTTATATCCATCTTGGTATATTATGTCTTTGAGTTACATTCATTGCAACACAAATAATTAGTAAATGAATAATGTAGCTACATAAGATGAAAAAAGACTAAAAACTTATAATAGTTGGTATACAATGCCAAAGTTGATGTTGTGTACCCATTCAATAACGCTTCAGAATCATGTGTTGGTGCCTTTATATCAACTGTCCTATTATAGTAAGGTAACAATAGCCTAAAACTTGGATTCCGTAGTATAGATAGTTTTATCATTCTTTATATTGTTGCTTGATCATATGTGACAACTATTACCTTTCTCATATATTTATTGTAGCCTTTCTATATTACTTCACATGGTTTCTCATATTAGAACGGTGTTTTATTTTTATCTTCCTTGATAGCACTAGTGGTGTTCTTTTCTCCTCTCTTGTCATTTGTTTTTCAACATTATGTGAGGCTACGACTGAATGTTGCCATTTCTGAACAAGTAAGTTTGAATTTATCACACTAGACCTCTTTGAAAACTTCTATTTATTGGCTTTGTGTAAGACTAAGACTGAATTTTGGCATCTTCTGTTAGTGGTATGTTGATCATCACCTCTTTTAACACTTGAGTGGTCTTACTTGGTGAGTTTCTTAAACAACAAATGTTCTACCATCATTCATCGCTTTCTTCTAACATTCTTGTCATTGGTTATCATTAATCCTCATAATTAGTTTGATATCATGAAGTTGCTCTCTTTCATTACCTTTTTCACTATAATCTTCTTCTACATCACCTATTATATGTGTCCTTCTAATATACATACTAATGTATATAATGATGTTGAGGTTGGAATAAGTATCATACTCTTGTTCATTGTGATGTTTCATTAGTTGCCCAAGCTAAATGAAGACATCAACTACTTTTTTTCTTATTATATACACTTGATACACTATGTCCTATTGTATAATCTATGAAGGAAACATATTATAATGAACATATGTTTAATATTATATAATTCCCATGTTCATCAAATAAAACATACATGTTCATCACAGAAAACAATCAGGTTCACGACATTGAACAACTAGGTTCACAATAAAGAACACATAGGTTCATAAAACTCATAGGCTCATAACATAGAATACCCAAATTTATAACGAAGAACCTACAGTTTCATCATAAAAAAGGCTTAAGTTCATAACATGGAACACCCAGGTTCATAATAATGAATGCATAAGTTCATCATAAATAATTCATAGTTTCTTAATGTGGATGATTAGGTTCATAAAAAAAAGTATTCATTGTGTATACCATATATGTTCATAACATGGATGATTAGGTTTATACCGTGGAACACTTTGGTTCATAACAAAAAACACATAGGTTCATAACCAAAAATTATGCACTTGATGAAAATAAATTAATCATGTTATATATTAGGAATTTATAATGTATATTATATAGTCATTCACCTTATTTGCTAAACTGTGTGATTACTTTTGTGAAGATTTGACTGAGTTTGTTTCTTATCTTTAGTTGAGATATCTTTTGGTGAACTTTTTCCCTCTTCACTAGCCTCTCTAATATCTTGTTCATCCCTTAATCTATGGATTGTGGTTCTTTCTAATACTTTCCCTTACCTAAACCCTTGTCCTTGTAATTATGCTCGAATTTTATCCGCCATTGACTTCGATGTACATGTTCTAATAGTTGGGAAAATCCCTTATTTATGCTTTCCCTTGAAATCAACCCTATCTAAGTAGCATAACTACAAAGTAAACAACTTTTAATTATCTAATGAGAAACACATAACTATACTATAATGAGTACAATTGCTATCTGTAATGAACTTGTGATAAATATGAAATATTACCTCTAGAAATAGTAGTGGTCTAGGGAAGAAATATTTCTTGTTCAATTGTCAATAGTTTACAAACTCCACAAGGCTATCAATTGTATATTGTCACTACTTACATATGCATACTTGGTTGATATCCATTAGGGAATACAAGAGCTTGATGCCCCTTATTAATAACTATATGTACTATGAAGTCTAGCTTGAAATCATCATATACCCACCAGTTGAAGGAATTTCTATGGCATTGAATTTTTTTAGAACTTGCTTTATTCAAACCCCTTCTTATCCTCCATTATGTTAATAATTGCTTGTATTCAAGAGTCTCTCTATCATTCTCTGTTTCCTCATCAAGTTCACCCCCCTTTGGTAAACTAAAATAGATTTGTATCAACACTTATTTGAAACTTTATTATCCACCTCTTATAGGTTGACATAGAGTGATCAAGTTCACAAATAAAACATGTTGAACAAAAAATAAACTTCCTATAAATATAAAGTTATACACTAGTTGAACACAAACAAATACATTAATGAACACAAATTAATCATGCTATAGATTAATATATAAGTTATTACCAAACACGATACATGAGTAGAATATTCAATATGAAGCATAAAGGGATATGACGAAGTAAAAGTTGTTGAATATGCCCAAAACATGTTGAACTTAGAGATGGTTAATTTGGAATAAAATCTATACACTTTAGTCCAATGAAGCACATAAGTTTGTGATAGATTCACTTCAACCTTTTTTTTTTACTAAAATAAATTGCTTATAAGTATGTTAAATCCTAATTATTTAAGAGAAACTAGAAATATCTTTTATCTAAATTGTATGTGACATTCAATTGTTCAGTTGGTTGACCGCTCTTTTCTGACTATGTTGAATTTAATTTTTATTTCTCAGACACAGTTTTATTTTTATTCTCGATATAGAAATTGTCGGATTTGTGTTAGGTTTTTGAAATAGCTTCAAACTCTTATTTTTTATGTCGATTACTGTTTTCAATGGTTTTTTAACCTTGTTTTTTGGGTGCGTCTTATATACTAGGGTGGATGACTAGGCATTGATTTTATAATCTTTTGTGAGGTTTTTTTTATTGACACATGAGATCCATAATATAGGAATCGAGCAATTAGATTCAAAAAGATGTCACTGGTCACGGGTATATGTCTTAGTGGGATTGAGTATTGTGATATATGGGTTATAACTTTGGGGATATACAGGGATGATAATGAGGCGGGTCGGAGACGGGGATCTCATCCCCATCCCCGAGCCCTTTAAGAAAAATAATTCCTAAACCCAACCCGATCTTTAATTTATTTTTATTAGAAATTTCCTGACCTGATCTCCGCGGGGATCAAATCCCCATATCTAACCCGATCCCCAATATATTTCCCATTTTTAATTTATTCTCTGACCCAATATCTGAAATCCGACTTTATACCCGATCCCTGATCACATCCCCAATCCTCAAGCCTTATATATATATTATATAAAAATATATAAAAAAAATATTTGGGGCAGGTTTGGAAATGGAGACTCCAAACCCATCTCCGCCCCGCTTTCTAAAAAAATCTTATTAAAAATCTCCAAATCTGAATCCAATATCTTAATTCCCTTTCTGATTCCAAATTCTAACAAAAAAATCTCCCACGGAGCCCAAATCTGCAGGAAAATTTGCATAGGCTCAAGTGTACGCAGGTGCAGGTCCAAATAAGTATAGAAGGCCCATCATAGTCCAATTGAAAAAATGGTTCCAGGGCAAATTATCGTTTCAGATTTCAGAACAAGGTCGGCGCCACGGCATCAGGCACTGGCCTAGTGAGCAGCTCAGGACAGGAGCCAGCAAGATTAGTCATGGCAGGGACTTGTACTAGAAGAACCCTGCGATTCTCCACTTCCTCGTCTTTGAGAGCCTCCATATCAAACATTTGCACTAACAAAGCTTCTGCAAAATCGATAGGAGCCAATACCACCAGCGCGGGCTTGGCTGGTTTCGCCGCCGCTCCTAAGTCTTCCCTTAATTCTCATTTCTCTCTCCAGAGGCTGCGTACTACCTCTAGGTTAGCTCGTTTAGTGAAACTCATTTCTGATTTTGTTTGTTTATTTTTTAATTGGTTAATGTGGCATATGGGTCGATTGCTTTACATTGTGGCTGTATATAATGTTCTGCAGTGGAAGCCTTTGAACTCAGGGTTCTATATATAGCAGATAAGGTGCTCGTTTCAAAGTAGTGTCTACTGTGCCTGTTTCTAGTGTTTTAATTTGGTTTTTATGTAGCTTTTTTTTTTGAGCGCATGATCTCCAAATCTAATAATTTTAGACTCAATTATGGCATGAATTATGACAAATGACAATCAATTTAACAAATTCATGTACGGACGTACAATTATCATGTGCACATAACCCTAATCACATGAATACTTTATCAAATGTGAAATTTATCATGTTTCGTCTATACATTTTGTATATGGACGCTTAACTCCAGCCATTGATTGTACTTGTAACACCGAAGACCATAACTCACACTGTCAACTAATGAATGAATACAATAGTTCTGCCTCCTTTCTTCTCACACTTGATGGTGTGTGTTCTTGACGAAAAGACGAGAATAGAGACCTTCTCTATGAATTCCTCAAACAAATGCCTGATTTCGATTTAGGAATTCAAACTCAATAGTTCTTTCTATGATCAGCTTCTTAACTTCAACCATGGCCCATAATCTAGTTATTAACCGTTTTTTCAAATTCATACTAGTTATTAATACCCTCCATGTCCCCTTACTATGTGCCAAGCACATGACTTTTACATACATATCTTTATACCTATTTCTATCATTAAAAAATAGGAAAAAGAGACAATGCGGTTAATTCACTAACATAAGGCCGTGTTAAAATTATGGCCAAACTGTACATCTAATTTTATATGAACCATATCTTACAGTTAATATATATGTACTATGTAGAATATTTTATATTTAAAATAATAATTGTGATTGTGTAAAACCAAAATTATATTAATATTCTTTCACTTGGTCCATGTAAATTAGATTAACCCCTATGTTAGTATAAAATCAATGATTTATTCATGGTAATAAGTAATAAACATTTCAAAAGTTATATTCCTTGTATCACAATATACTATTTTCACTTACATCTTTAATTTTATGAACAAACTCAATGTGTATTCAAGGTTCTAATTTTATGAATCATATGTATACGAAGTGAGTGAGAAACAAGTGCAACACAACTTTATTGCAAACAACCATAATGTATTACAAACATACAATCGCATAGAGGGTCTAAGGCCCATATTATTGACATAATCTCTAAACTTACGTGACATGCCTTTGGTTAAAAATCAATTAACATACAACCCATGTCTATGTGTTTCATGAATACTTTGCATTTGGAAACAAGCTCCTTTATCTTCAAGTACTTAACGTCTATGTCTTTGGTATGAATATCATTTTTGTTATTCTATGTGATAAAGATGACAACTGAATTGTCACAATAAAACGATGTTCACGGCATCGTAGAATTAGGGTGTCGTGGATGATGTTTTATATGTTACAAAAATTTTCTTTATTTTTCACAACAAATTTTGGTAAATATTAGCGATATATGTGTGAATTTTTTTGGTGTTGTGCTTGATATGTCTCAATCGATATTTTGTTGTATGCTCAGAGGATTGGATATAGAGCTAAGTACTTTAAGACCGAAAATAAAATTCTTTAACTGGACACCATATTTTAAAGCTTTAAATGATGAAATGAGTATGGCCTCCATGGTAGAAGTGGCTATACAATTTTTTTTTCTTCTTTTTTTAGGATATAGCTCCACCAACTAACAGAAAAATGAATATTGATGTAGATTTGCATGAGCAATAAAGTCTAAATTTGTGTAGGCAACTACCTCCAAGTGATACATGAACATGTAATCTTTAGTCCACTTTAGATGTCTCACAACCTTATTTGCAACCCTTTAGTGGTCAACTCCTATATCAATTAGCAAACATCCTAATACTCTAACGGCGTATGCAATGTCAGGTATCGTGCAAACCTGAGCATATATAATACTTCCAATCATACAATTAAATATCAGTTTTGATATGCAATATCAATCGATATTTATCAAAATTTGGGCCAGCAGATACGCAAAATTGGCGATGTGACAATTTTAATATTTTATCTATTTATTGGTGATATATCAATTTTTGACCAATATTTGCCGAAATTTTGCTGACATTTGTTGTAGGGGAAAAAATCACGTCGCAACACCTTAAATATCATCTATGACACCCCAGTATTGCGTCACCATGATTGCATCTATTTTGCTTGCTTCTGATTTTGAAGCATATAGCATGCTCCTCATTCGGTATCTCTCTATGTCATTATTGGGACATTGATTTAACTGCAACTTGTTACCTTTGACAATGGGAGTTGCACTTGGTATACAATTCATCATTATGTATCATATTTCTAACAGCTTATTGATATGCCTAATTTGATAGTCCTAATATCTCTGTAGATCTATCTTGATGAAATTTAATGCCAATGATATAAAATGCACCACCCATATCCTTCATATCATAGTTTTTAGAAACTATTTTGCTTCATACAACTTCGCTTTATCATCCATGCAAGTAGAATATCATCCAGAACCAAAAAACAAATCCTACTCCCACTAACCTTATTGTATGTACACTGATCCATGACATTTTTTCAAATCCAAATGAAGAGAGGGGAGGCTTGTTTCAGTCCATATACGACTTTCTTAAGCTTGCACACGAGGTTGTCACCTTCCTAGCTCACCATTTAAGAAAGCCTTCTTCACTTCCATTTGTTGTTGGTCAAAATCAAAATGAGCTACTAATGTTATGACAATGCGTATGCAGTCCTTGGTAGACACCGGAGAGAAAGTCTCCTTATAGTCAACTCTTGTTTTGATTAAACCCCTTAGCAACTAGTCTAGTCTTGTACCTATTGATGCTCCCAATAAGTCTCCTTTGGTATTAAAGACTGATATAAGGTTGAAAGAATTGAAGAAGAGATTGAGAACTTAGGAAAGAAACCGGGAAGAGAATTGAAAAATTGATAGGAAATTATTTCTATGATTTTATTGATATTTTTATTCATTCAACGATACTAATAATAATGATAAGCCTAAAAATATGTAAATGAGATAAGATTATCATATCTAACTACTAAAGATAAGTTATATCTAACTAATAAAATAAATCATATGTGATCATATCTAACTAATAAAGATAGGAAATGATAAAAATAAAAAGACAAAGATAGGAAGAATTTATTTTTTATTTTTACAAAAATACTTCTTCCTATAAAAATCGTTCCTATCTACCTCAAAGACCCACTTACTGCAAGAGGCTTGGACCCATTAAGTAATGGTAAAAGGTCCCAAACATTATTAACCTTCACAGAGTTTATTTCCTCTTTCATGACATCATATAACTTAGAATTTGAACTACTCATAGCATGTGAAAATGTTTCGGGATCATTAACAACACAAATATTACACAAGTATCAAAGTCCGATTCTTGTAAATACATATAATAGTCACTAGTTATAGCTTTACATTGTTTTCCAAGCAGATCATTGAGCTTTATCTTGTGGAGGATGTTCAATAGTTGGTTGTTTAGGAAATTCTTGATCTATTAGATTAATGTTAGCATTCTATGGAGCCTTGTAAACCTGTTGTTCAACGGTGACTTGAACTAGAAGTACATGGTGAACAAGTCACTTTATCACATAAAGTGTAAGTTGCCTCTACGAGATGCGCAACTTAAGAATTGAGTCCTTGATCTCTTACTGATCAAGTTGTGCTTAAGAAATTTAGCATTTCTCAATTCTACAAATCTAATGTTGTACAATGGACAATAGAACCTATCAACCTTTGACCTTTCAACATGTCTAGTGAAATACCCATTACTCTCCTGTGAATTATAAACTCTTAATTCGATGGACATTTTCAAATACACATGTTTTAAACTTGGTTTCCAATCCTTAAAAATTCAAAAGATGTTTTAGATACAACTTTGGTCAGAACTTGGTTTAAAATATGTACAACTGTCTTAAGTGCTTCATTCTACGAGGATCTAAGAAGGTTTAAGTTGCTAAGAATACTCCACACCATATTTGGTAGCGTCCAGTTTCTTTTTTTTTTTTTTTTGGCTATACCATTCTGGCTTAGTAAACTAGGCATAGTATGTTGGGCAAATATCCTATTGCTTTGAAGAAACTTTGCAAGTGGACTAGTTGTTTGTTCATTCTCAATGTACCTACTATAATACTCTCCATCTCTATTAGTTGTTATGATCTTAATTTGCCTATCACATTATTTCTCTACCTTAGCTTTAGACGCTTTAAAAGCATCTAATGCTTCATGCTTCTTATTAAGCAAGTAGATATAATTGATAAGATGAAGTATTTTGATTGTGTGAGTCCATGTCAAGATTACAAATGTTGATATGTATAACCTCAAGTAGTTAAAAACTCCTACTCGATTGTTTATTTTCCCTTTACACAATTAATACATGTCCCAAAATAGAAAAATCTCCAAATTCTTTCAATGAAAATATGTCCTAATCTCCTATGCCATAACATTGATAAGTCCTCTTTCATAACACAACTTTTTGAGCCATTGTTCAAAACTCATCACTACATTAGTGTCATCGTACATTAATTCAATAGAATAAAGACCATTAGACAATGTACTATACCTAGCACGGTTTGTTTTATAAAACTGATTAATGAAAAAATGCAAGTCTTGAAACTAGAATATGGTACATAAAAGGTCTTTTCTAAATCTAATCCATGATCACTTTAGAGAATTAGTTTACATGAGCCAACTCGTGAAACAGAAAATAATATCTTGCTACTCATAAAGATATTTTGTTTAATGCCCACTGGTCCCCTTATCCTTGCCATGGTAAAGCAGAGGCAATACACCAAGTGTTATGATTTATATCTACCATTCAAGTAGGGTTGTTAACAAACCAAGCTGGCTCACAAACTTTTTGAACGAGCTTAAAAATTAGGCTCAAGCTCGGCTCAATTATTAAATGAGCCAAGCTTACGCATAATAAATTTCGGCTTGAGTTCGTTTATAATGCAAAAGCTTGTGAGCTCGGCTCGTTTACCATAAAAGCTCACGAGTTGGCTCGTTAAAAGCTTAGCTTGTTTGTAAATAAGCCAAGTTCAAGCTTCATTTTTAGGCTCGTTTGTTAAACAAGCCGAGCCCGAGCCTACCTCTGCTTGGTTCGGCTCGGCTCGGCTCGTTAACAGCCCAACATACGAGATTCAAAACATACTAGAGAGGTCCCATTACCTTTCTTTTCAAGCTAGGCTTTGTACTTCATGCAATCTTTCCTCATGTGTTATTTCTTTTTACAAAAGAAGCACTTTGACTGCTTCTTGACCTCACCTTGTGGTGGGATTTTCCCTATATCCTCTTATCGTTAACCTCAATAACCATTATCACATTAATC
Organism: Tamarix chinensis; assembly: GCA_030549775.1. Classification (NCBI taxonomy): domain Eukaryota; kingdom Viridiplantae; phylum Streptophyta; class Magnoliopsida; order Caryophyllales; family Tamaricaceae; genus Tamarix; species Tamarix chinensis. The sequence continues at coordinate 25,664,239 of CM060181.1, forward strand.
CCATGATTCATCAATAGTCTTACCTCTTATTGTATACACATGATCATAAGTTCATTAATTGTCCATTCCCTCCCTTTATGTGTGGTAGGCGACTTTGAATGGAGCGTATTCCTTCGGGAGTGAATTTAAGATAATGTAATCCAAGAAGGCATTTGATACATCAACCTCCAATGCCTTAAGCTGTATTTTGTAAATCTCATGTTTTTATGTTGTGCTCACACACAGACTTACCATGATGAGCATCATGAATGAGAATTTCATAATCAATATACTAGCCAGGGCTTTGTCTGAATGGATGAGATGTACATCTATGGCTTGTAGCTAGTCGTTGACATCCTACATATCCTTTGATAGAAGCAGACATTTTGATCTTAATATACATATAACTTATGCGATTTGTTTTTATTTAAGTAAACAAAAGTTGATCCGACTCACGTAAAACCCGACCTACATGACCTAAAAAATTATCAACTCAAACCAACTGACCCAATGCCAGCCCAAATAAAATTGATTCGACCCAAGCTATCTCAAAACTTGACATCAACTTGATCCAATAGCAAATAGTTTCGATAAGACCAAATTTGATATTAACAAGTCATAATAATACAAAATTACACATATTTTATTATTTATTTAAAGTATTGTTTTATAAATTTTACTTATTTTTACTGGATACATTCTTATTCGCCTATGTGCTTATATTAAAAAGTAAGTCGTAATAATAAATAATAATAAACAAGTGGCATTTAATAACAGCATATTTTTAATTACATACTTATTTGAATTAAATTTAATGCTTATTTATGAGGTTAATGAGTTGGATAAATTTTGGCGGTCAAAATTAGGTTTGACTCAAAACCAAAGTGATCCGATTGAGATTAATTTGGCTTGAACCCCATCTGACTGATCAAAATTTGGAAAGACCTAATCCGCTATGTTAATCCGAAATAACCCAAATCCAAGCTAATTTGATTTGTCAAATTAACCCTACCCGAAAGCACCCGCACACGAGCTTGTTTGGCCCAAATCCACCCTAATCAGTCAAGTTAACCCAAAATGACCCAAATCCGACCTAAATTAGCTTATCCTAAACTCAACATGACAAATTAACTCGATACAACCCAGATTTGCAATGATGTGAACAGTAAAATATTCTGAAATGACCTAATCCACAAGAGATCCGCAAAGGAAAATAGCCTACCAACAATTTGACTAAGAATGACCCAACCCAAACCCGACTCAATTGCCACCTTTAGTTTTTACCCATCACTCATGCATGACTCTCACCTCTTCTATACTATCATCTATTATCACCGGCTTAGGATTTTCAATTGGCCTATTCATGTCACAATAACTAAGTTTATTCTCTTCTTTTATACATCTTAATTTTACCCTTTCAATTCAAGACTTCAACATTTAAATTACGCATAGAGAATGATGAATTGTTGCAAATTTAAACACATCAAGACATGCTCATGATTAGTATAAAGTTGAAACAACCATGCATGTTTGACCAATGTACATCATAGCAACAAAGATAAACTAGCATGAAAATTCCTGTGGGCTAAGAAGTTAACTTGATATTAAAACTTTCAAGTTATCCTATAATTCTCAAGTGGTTTGAGAATAATGACTCAATATTCTAATAAAATATATTTCATACGCACAATGAGTGGTCCTATAGGAATACACTCATTATATATATGCACTGCATCTTAATTAGTATTATACAATCTAGATGCGATCAAGAAAAACAAATGCACATTTATCCATAATTAGGATTGTTGTAGTTGAGTCCTAATTACTTAAACTATGCTAACCACACATGATACACATGTTTGGGTAATAAAAAAATTCCTAAATACAATGTTAATATGCATGAGGAACATAGTCATAGAAAATAACACAACATTGGGATGGAAAACCCAAGAATACTACTTGCTCTACCCAACTTGTGCTAAAAAACTATGTGGCACCAATGTAAGTAAATACCACCCATGTTTTTACTTAAATTGACCACCTTAGAGCATCAGAGAAATAAATGACTCCTTATGTTTTCTTTGAAAATCAAACTTGAGAGTATCAAAGCAAAACATGGTCCGATCGTGCTAATAAACATGTCCATGTTTGCGTACAGGGAAGAAAATCTTGGCAATTTCTCTATATTTTGGCCATTAAAACACAACAAAAGCTTTTATACGTGCAACATACAATCAAGATAAAGACTAACTTGCTCTAATACCAAATGTTAGACTCAATTATGGCATAAATTAGGATCAATCGTAATCAATACCAGAAATTCATGCACAAACATACTATTATCGTGGGCACAAAACCCTAATTAGATTAATACTATACCTAATGCAGAATGTATCTTATTACATCTATATATTATGTATATCAACATTTACTTCTATCCATTGATCGTAATTGCAACGTTAGAAGATCATAATTCATGTTGTCAATTGACAAATAACTACAACAGTGTATGTTCATGACGAAAAACGAAAATAGGGACCTTTTCTACGAATTGCTCAATTGAATGCTTAATTTCAATGGGGGAATTCAAACCCAATTTTCTTTCTTCTTCAATATGTGTTTTGTGACAATGGAGGAATAGGAGGATAGATGAGAGTGTGCTTTCAAAAGAACATGATTGCCTTCTTAACTCTCACCAAGGCATATAATTGATTTATTAACCTGTTGTTTCAAATTCAAGTTATTAATACCCTTACTCATGTGCCAAATGCATGTCTCATACACATATATCTCACTACCTATTTCTTGAAAATAATTGGGCTAATCCATTAACATTAGAACATGTTAAAGAAAACTCTCTATCTAATTTCATATGGACTATACCTTAAATGCAAAACCGAAATTGTATTAACAAGTGAATCATTCCTCATCAATTTTGGGTCCCCTTTTCCGCATTGCATTTTGTCAATGACTGTACCTGTCCTTGCTCCATTTCATTACTGATGACCTACCTTAAAGTAATCCAATGTCTAATTGATTTATGCTGTGTTTCCCATTCAGGTTACCGCTGGAGTTGGGTGGTGTACTATCGCTGATGCCTTTGCATAGTGTTACTGCTTCTGCCTTGTTTACTTCATTGTTGTCATTACACTCTAGCAACTGGGGCTGTCTTGCAGAAGGTACATCTTCACTTCTTGGATGATCCTCTCTTGTGTCGTGAAATTTGCAGTATTCCTTCAACTGTAATTCAGAGTAATTTCTCTGTCGTTGTTGTTGTCATCTCCTTGATGAGCTGAAGAAAAAAATATCCTATCTTTCTCTGTTGTTGTTGTTGTCATCTCCTTGATGAGCTTAAATGAATGATTTGGTTTCCAACTTTTGTATTAACATATGCTTTTGTTTCAAGTGGATTATTTGTATCATTCTGCTTATTTTTGATTTATATATCACCCATATCATGCCTCCTCTTATCTTTAGAGAACAGAGCTATGTGGGTCCTTTGTAAACAACCCACTATTAGTTGCTAATAGTGGTGGCCTGGTGGTGTTGTGCACACCTACTTGTCCCAAACCTGCCTTTGACTTATAGTTGCAGGGTGGTTGTTGATATTCTTCTTCCTCAAAAAAATCACATATCACACAAGGTTTCAAGTAAACCAGCCTCCAGACTAAAATATCTGTCCTATTTTGATTTTGGTGTCTCTGAATGGTCCATTGGATTCTTTTAGCAAGTGAAGAATTTCATCATTTGATTTCATTCACCTTGACTGGAACTAGGAATGTATTTTCTATCTTAAGTGCAACAATGGAGCAATTGAAGACTGACATTTTGACCTCATTTAAAATTGCAATATGGTCCCATGGCCTTATTTAGTCCGTGCCCAAAAGACTGCATAGACGTGTAATTTAGTAAACTTGGTTTGTAATTGCTTTTTATCAAGGTAAACTCACTGTTCTTCTATTGAAGATGCTATTTTCCAGATATCTTGGTCTTGGAAGATTGATGCTAAGGGTGTCTGCACAGTTGCTGATTAGGCTGCTAGAGTTGGAGCTTTTTGCTTCTAACTTCTTGTTATAGTTATTTTTTATATGTTAAAAAGAGTTGGTGTGGACTACTGTTCTTGGTAGTTTGTTCCTTGTGCAATAACTCAGTCTCCTTGTTCATTTCGTTTTTTTGTTATGGCTACAATAGGATATGGTTTTTAGGTTCTTGCAAACATTGATTGTACTACAACATTCATCGATGTATTTGACAAGTCAACTATTTTAAACTATTTTACTTTCTTAGGTGCCTCCTAATATTAAATTCTTCTTTTGGTTGGGCTCATTTCTTTTAATCAAGAAAATGGTAGTAGAAATATGTGGATATCGAGAACATCCATCCCAGAAGTCACATTATTTATTGTATTTGCACCTTTCCTAAGTATCCATTAACTCACAATAAGATATTGTAGAACTAGCTTCTTGTACATTTTGCAGATTGTGTAATGTTTTGTGCTATTGATATCTTTTTTTGAGGCTTAGTAGTCTTACTCTCATAGGCTCTTGGCTAACTTTTTCTCTCTTTCACTGCTGCTAAGTTTGCCATGAAGTCCTCAAGGGTAGAAGTGTGTGCCTGCCTTCACTTCTCAGCATTGCATCCATGATACCTTTGTATTGCAAAAAACCTTTGGACAATGTTTCCATAACTAAGATGTTGAATATTGAAAACTTGTGATTCACAGTATTGTTTCCCTATTGCAATGCAAAATGAAGGCTGCTAACAATTTTGGTTCTCTTTCCACATTAAATACTAATTTGCCAAACACTTCTTTGTGCCCTAACTTTAGGAAAATTTCTATAGTCGCAGTCGTGATTACTACTGTGGTCATGGTTTCATAGGATTCGGAGCATTGTCACTGATAAATCATATTCCATAGTTGTTGTAGCATGATTTTTTTTTAAATTTCTTTTTACTGTGAGTATGGGTTCATAATATATGCTTATATCAATGAATGTCATTGTGTATTGCTGCATTGTGTTTCTTTGTTGTGTTTTGATGGTATTGTGTATTGGCATGTTCAAAATTCAATTTGTATCACCTATATATAAGTTAACATGTGTTTTCCCCATGTTGGAAGTTGTCATGTGCTTATTCTATTACAATATATATTTTTTTGTTTCTTTTGTTGCTGAACACGTACTGGCTTTTCTCTTCTTTGTTGTAATCATATTGTGCATGAGAGAAATGTTTTTGGCGCTTAATATAAAAATGGAGGTGCATTTCAGAGCATAAATTGGTAGAGCATATGCATCTCTGTGTTATGAAGATTGCTAATATTTGGGGCAACATAGTCAATCACGAAGTAGATCCTAGTTATTTTGCTAACCTCATGATTCTTGTTTGTAGAAGTTATTTGGCTCACAACAATCACTACTTGGTTCAATTTTTGCCATGAACTTCCTGTTTTTCCTTCTGTCCTCACTCCATTCTACCCAAACCCAACCTTGTTAGAGTGAGTTGTTCATGGTCATACACAAAAAAAAATTCCTTGAGTATTGAAAGAAAAAAATGAAAAGTATAATAAGATCCTTGCCAAAATATGAGTTGAATAGTAATTTTGTTTGTTAAATAACTATATTATTTTTAGGTCCCCAATATGAGTGTGTGGGGTTTAGCCATACTTCTGTGTTTGTGTGTGTGTATGGGGTTTAGCCATACCTCTTTTAATGCATATAGCCTCTGGCTCAACCTTTGCTGATTTGTTCTCCTATTTGTGTTATTGTGGTCCATCAAAAGCATCTTAATTTGAATCTTTGTCGTCTCTTTCATAAAAACTATTTCTATCTTTGTCTCATCCAGTTTCTATATTATGACATTCAAGCACTCACCCTAACTGTAGATAGAAATTGAGTGCTTACCATGGCAAATATGGTACAGATTAGGAACATAAATTTGGCTCAGTTGTGTTACATAATTACTTCAAATATGTTTTGCTCCAGTCTTTAGGGTGGGTACAGGGAACGGTTTGCAGCCTGTGGCCTATGATTCGAGCTAGGTAGGCCCTGACATTTGTTTTTTGAATCAGAATTGGAGAACAATTTTTCTGGTTTGGAGAATCATTTTTTACCCAATCATTAGGCTCTTTAAGCTAGAGGATGATGTCCCATTCTTTGTGGACCTTTATTTTAATTTTGTGAAAATTTGACTGTTATGACCAACTTATTGGTCTTTGATGCAATCAGCCATTTCCTCTTTACACTATGCCCATATAATGAATGTAAGAGGATGTGCTTCTAACTCTATCTATTGATAAAACTTCATTGGCAGCTGTCTTCAAACAATTTGTAAACTGTTGTTTTATGGTCAGCATTGTCACAACATCAATTTGAGTTGCTGGGGTTGCACACACACCCTTCATCATGCAGAAATTGGCATATAAGTCACGGTATCAAAGCGTCGTGAACGATAAATTATGTGTCATGGTCGTCGTGGTGTGACTTTTTATTTCTATTTCACCATAAATTCTAATTATTATTTATTGATCATTTGAATATAAATACTTAATAAACTAGTGTTTTATATTATATTAGAATTATTAAAGTGAGTCATTATATGCTAAAGTTTCCTAATAACCCTAAATTTAGAATGAAAAAAGACATGTTATTTAATAGTAAATGTGAAGATAATAAATAGTAATGCTTTATTTATAATTCAATAGTAACTCGGTCTAAGATATATATAGTAAATGAATATATATATATTTATTTATTTATCATGCATGCTTTTTTCATTAGATTTAAGAATTCTCAATAAATTACCGATTTATCAGCGATTCATCCTGATTTATTGGCGGTACCAATTTATCGGCCGATAAATGTGAAATTTTAAAACTGTGGTGTATCGGTAATTTTGTCTAGCGGCCGCCCAAAAACTGCTAAATAGCGGCCGCTATGCTATAGTGGGACCGCTTTTTAATTGTATACTCTCACCATCAACAAACTAAGTTTTGTGATATTTAGTTTTCAACGGGCTCCTAAATTCTTCATCAATATGCATTCTTTTGAAAAAAATATCATTTTGGCCCTAAATTCTCCATCAATGTAGTCTTTTGAGAAAATAACATTTTAGGTCCATTTAAGCTAATATTTCTTATAATGGTTGAACATACTTATTTTTACAAATTAGATCAATGTTATATAGAATTTTCTCAATCTACTTGTTACCTATAACTTAAATTTGTATTTGAAAAATATCTCACAACCAAATTTTCTTATCACTATTCTCTCTCAAAATTAAGTCTCTTTCCAATTAAGTCCCCAAGAAATTTGAAACAACGACAAAATTAGATAAATCTTTTTTTTTCCCGTTTATATTTGACAACCTTATAATAGAATATTTATCTACTTATGGTTTTATGATAGAAGATACTTATGGTATAATAGTATCTTCTTCATATAGTAATATTTAGCTTTGGGTAGTAGTATGTAGTATCATAAGATGTCTATTAGATTCTACTTGTGTTGTCTATATTAGGTTCTATTTGCTGAAATGCAAACAAAATTAATTGATATATATATATATATTGACATTTTTGTACATGTACTATAATAATTTTATATTTGATATTTTATAGTAAACTGTGAAAAGAGATAAGGACAGTTTGAACTTCCACAAAAGTGATGAGTCATATAAGATGAAATGATACGCTTACCAAATAGATACTTAGTATAGTATCTGTATTTGACTGCAGCAAGATCTTTATCTTGCAATAGTAGTATATTTAGCCTATAGTATTTGGTGGCTGATAATGCTCTCAAGTCTATTCTCAGATAGATGTTTTTTTTTAATGAGGGGGGTAAATATTTGATAAATAATAATATGAATGATATATTGTGTACATATTTGATTAATATAAATATGTACAACGTATCTAGTAATGATAGTGTATTTTGACACACTATCGTGTTTAGCTGCATAGATACAATATTTTGTCAAATATACTATTAAATGACCCAAAAAAAATATACATGTATTGGTCAATATGTATCACATTGGCCTCTGTATTTGCTGATATATTGATGCATAAGCTAATACAAATTGGGTCAAGTTAGGAAGGAGTTATTAACGGAGGATAACAGAATCTGAAAAAGCAAAAGAGAGGTGAGAAAAGAGAGTTAATATGATTCTTGGTACTAGCGTTGCACGGGAATGGGGATGGGGACAATGAAACGGGGATGGGGAGAAATTTGGAAACGTCATTTCTTAAAAATTTAGGAAATAGGGACGACAAGAAACGTAAGAAAAATTATATATACATATATATACACATATTATATATATATATATATATATATTATAAAAAAAAATAGATCAAATCTACTAAAATTAAGAGAGAAATAAAAAATCCAGAAAATTACTACGTATATTAGTTAATTTTAATCATTAATATTTTTTTTAATAAAAAAATTAATTAAATAATTTTAATATCAATTTTGATACCGAAAAGTTTCTGGAAGGAGAAATGTTTATGGGCCGGGTGCATCACTACTTGGTACCTCCTTGAATCATATACTAACAAGAACTATCTAAGTTTCAACACTTAGGATAAGTCTTGTGAGATTTTTGAGTTACACACTTCAAACTCGTGCACTATAGTTGAGGAAATGTTTTTCTGCAGAGAGAAAATATTAGACAAGTTTAGAGTCTTTTTCCTTTTTGAATATTCTAATACAAATCATTTAGTTACAAACTAACTCACCCAAAAAATAAAAAGGGATTATTTTGGTTAAATTCAAACTAGGAGTTACCTACTAGGAACTATATGACTAGTTTTATTTTTAACCATAACAAGATAGTCGTCATGAATTTTATGGCCAAAAAATCAAGCAAGGGGCTGCCACCCTTACATTTGACCTGCTTTCTTCTAAAATCAGAAGAAGCTACTCTTCTTCCTTCCATAATTATACTGTGTTGGTGTCCCATTGACTTTTACCTTTTATTTTTGTGTCCAAATGTACTCTAGAAAAAGTTAGCTGGAATTGTTAGCAGTTGCTGTCCTCTGATGTTGTCCCTGCTGTTAGTTGTGGCTTTTTCCATCACCTTGGCTAAAAATGAGCCACCTTAGGTTGACAAAAAAGGGAGGCTTGCATGACTAGACTGTTTAGTACATTGATTAGTCCATATGAGAAGGTTTTGCTGTCCTCTAAATTTAGAAAAATTAATGACTAAGCTACTAGATGATATCATCGTCTTCCTCTTGAAAAATATCTTTCTTGTCTTAAAAAGGCTTATCTGGGATGTGGGGAAGAAAATCTCCGACACTAAATGTGTTTGAGATATTTTCCATTTCGGGTGATAGCTGAAGTCTATGATTGTTATCTTCAATTTTGCTAATTATCTTGTACGAACCATCACTTCTTGCCATAATTTGGTCTTTCTTCTTTTAGGAAATATTTCCTTCCTAAGGTGAAACCAAACCAAAATCCCAGGTTCATATAGGTGTTGTTATGCTTGTTTGTCCTATTCTTATTTAGCTCATTCAACCTTTCAATCTTGGCCCTTACTTGTTCATGTAACTTCATTGCCTTAGCCCTCTCTTTTGCTTCAAAGTTGGTGTGTGTTTCAATAGGGAGAGGTAAGAGGTCAATGGAAGTAGCGGGATTCAACCCATATACTACTTCAAATGGTGACTAAGCTAGGGCATATGTAGGTGAGTGATTATAGGCAAACTTTGTACAGCTAAGTTTGATGTCCCAATCTTTGAGGGATCTGTGAGCCAAACTCTGAAGAAGCATTGTGCTTGTTCTATTTCTTACCTCAGTTTGCTTGTTAGTTTGTGGACAGTAGGCGGTGCTAAAGTTGTGTAATGTGACTCATTTTATACTTTTGTTAAGTGTTGCATCTCACCATTACACCTTATCCATCCTTTACCATTCTTGGCTAAAAGATGTGTTCTTGAAGCACGTGTACAGTCTTGGTGATGCCAAATTACCTTGCAAGCCCACCTCCGTGCACTTCCCTTACAAGCAACTCTTGAATGGAGCTCTTTAGAATACATAGCTTCTTATTATTGAAGAGGAACCTATCTTGAATTACAAAAGAGCCCTTGAAGTTGTCTTGATTCTTGAAGTAATCATAGAAGTCTTTATCTTCATGGTCGAGATCTTTGATGCAACTTAAACTTAGGACTCATGCTTCTAACAAAGAAAGCATGCAATATCTCCTTGATAGGGCATCAACTACAACATTGGTTTTGCTACGTTTGTGTTTAGCTACAAACAAGAAAGATTGTAAGAACTCTACCCACCTAGCATGCCTAGGGTTGAGATGATGTTGACCATTTATGTACTTTAGTGACTCATGATTAATCTGAAATATAATTTGTTTAGGCCTAAAATAGTGTAACCAATGATATAAAGCCCCAACTAATGCATAGAATTCCTTATCATAGATACTATAGTTGACCCTAGACCCATTAAGCTTTTCAGTAAAAAAGGCAATTGGTTTTCCTTCTTATAGTAAAACAACTATATCCTCTCTACTTGCATCACATCCCGCTTCAAACGATTTTTGGAAGTCGGTTATGGCTAGGATGGGTGTCTCACTAAATTTTGTCTTGACCACTTCAAAGGCTTCTTGAGTTACTTTCGTCCACTTGAACTCCCCCCTCTTCATGCACTTGATGATGGAAACCAAAATAGTGCTAAATCTTTTTATGAATCGCCTATAAAAAGACACCAACTTGTGGAATGATCTCTCTTGTGTTAGGTTTGTTGGCCAAGTCTTAATTGCTTCCACCTTGGTCTCACCCATTGCTATGCCATTTTTAAATGCAACAAAACCTAATAATGTAACCCTAGGTACAAAGAACATATACTTTTATAGTTTAGCATACAATTTGTTATTCCTAAGTGCTAGAAATACAAGCTGAACATGCTTTACATGTTCTTCTTCATTCGTAAGTGTTGTGAAAGTGCTTGGGGCAATTGACATACCAAAGGGCATAACTTTTCACTCAAACAACTCTCCCTTGATCTTGAATGCGGTCTTCCATTCATCAACTTCTTTCATTCGAGTATAGTAGTCGCTACTTCTCAAGTTTACCTTGGAAAACAAACAAAGATGATGTAAACAATTGTAAATCATCGAGTCTAGGGATATCATACCTATACTTGATGGTGATGTTGTTGATAGCTCTATTATCAACACACATCCTCATAGAACCATCTTTCTTAGTCACAAGAAGTTCTGGTATTGCATAGGGGCTAAGGGACTATCTGATAAGGCCTTTGGACAGCAGCTCATCCGCCTATTTTTGCATTTCCAAGGCCAAAATCTGGTGCTCTATGCCTCTAAGGCTCTAACGGGAGGCAGTTCATGTGGCAGATCAGTGGGGAAGTATCCCTAATTCTGCCAACAGCTCCCTGATACAGGGGGTCTGTACTGTGTCCTCCATTGTTTTCCCGTAGCAGCAGAAAATACACAACCTTGTCTCTTCCTATAGCCTTATCGACCTGCCTTTCATCAATAAACAGAGATATTTTTTGCAGGCCATTATTTACCACTGTTGGCTGAGAGATCAGAGGAGTTAACATTATACTCCTTTTTTTTTTTGCAAATTTTAGGCAATAAGTGATTTTTGTCCCATCATGCATCGCGCTCCTATCAAATTGCAAAGGCCTACCTAATAATAAGTTACAAGCATCCATAGGTACAACATCACATAACATTTCATCATGATATGTTTTACCAATGGTAAAAGGGAATTGCACTTGTTACTTTTACCGTATTACCATTATTAAGCCATTATAGCTTGTATGACCGGTTGGTTATGCTTGGTAGTGGTAAGATTAAGCTTCTCCACCAAGTTGCTTGGCACAACATTTGCACAACTTCCACCATCCACAATAAGATAGCATACCTTGCCTAGTATGGTGCACTAGGTTTGGAATATATTATCTTTGTGACCCATCCTCCTTGGCCTTCCTTGAGTGGAGTACCCTTCTAATCATCAATGCCTCCCCAACATCAGATGGTGCCTCCTCTTCTTCCTCACTAGCTGAAGCTATGCCTTCTTCCTCTTCCTTAGGTATTGCTTCATTCACCTCATCAAGTGTCATAAGGCTTTTATTTGGACACTCATTTTGGTAGTGCCCAACTCTTGGCACTTGAAGAACCTAACATTTCTGGTTCTAGCAGGTTTGGATGTGCCTTCTTTGGCCTTCCCTTTCAAATCAAACTTGATAGGTGTAGGAGGAGATTTTGAAGGTGTAGGAACATCCTTTGAAATGCTTGCATTAGTTTTGTTGTAATCAAACCGAGAGGACTTCTTTTCTTTCTTATGATTTTCTACTTTAATGGCTAGGTGAAATAGTTTATCTAAGTTGTAGTATTTTTGCATCTCTACCTTTCTTGCAATGTCTTGCCTAATCCTCCAACAAATCGATACATTGTGTGTTCTTTACTTTCTTCAAGGCCTAGCCTCAACATAAGTTTCTCAAACTCTCTAATGTACTCTTCCATACTCATTGAACCTTGTCTTAAAGTAGACATTTTGTTGTATATGTCTCGATTGTAAGAGGAGAGTAGAAATCTCTCATTCATGAGCTTCTTCATTTTAGCCCATGGCTTCACATTAGATTTTCCCTTTTTCCTTCTCTGATAGGTGAGATTCTCCCACCGAAGGGTGGCATGGCCTTTAAGTTTTAAAATAGCCACTTTAAAAGCCTTGTCATCTTTGTACCCCTTAGCTTCAAAAAGATTAGCACAACTCAATTCCCATTCAAGGAATTCTTCTGAATTGTGATTTCCTTCAAACTTGGGATTTCTGCTTTCACATCTCTGAAATCATCCCTTTTTGCAACCCTCCTTGGTTTATTTGAGGATTTACCAGAGGAAGGATCAAACTCACCTCAACCTCATAGACATCTTCATCGTCATGGTGTGCTGGAGCTCCTCCTACAAGTGGGGGTGGGTAGCGTTTTCTAGGAGTTGTTGCATCATTACATGCATCTACCTTATCTCCTCATGTATATTCTTGTTGGATTGTTCAAGTCTCCTTGTGTTTTGTTGTAAGGTTCCGATGGCCTGATCCTTCTCACATAAACATTGTGTGAGCCTTTCAGGTTTAAGTCTCTATGCCCTTGTGGATCACCCATAGAGGGTTCAAATCTAGATAAAAAACAAAGAACCATGCAGTGGGAAGAAATAGCAGGGACCGAGTTCGGTTATGGAGTGGCTAGAATTTTTTTTTGTGTTAGACTTTAGGAAAAGGGTGTGATCCAATTAAAGCTAGCAAAGGCTTTGAATAAAAGTAATTTTCGATCAAACCAGTTGGATTGCATACCAGGAAGTCCACAGGGTTGATTTCCAATCTGGTATTTAAAACACCAGCTACCATACCTGCTCAATCCCATAAACTAAAAATATCATTTTAATTACAAAGTAAGGCTAAAAGGTAAAAGCAACGGGAAAATTCTGCAGAGAATTACAATCAGATGCTTTTTAGACTTTGCTTTCTTTTAACATCAGAAAAATCTCAATCTTCTTCCACTATCAGATGTTATACCGTGTTTGTTGTCCTATTGACTTTTACCCTTTGTTTTTGTGCCCAAAGTACTCTAAAATAACTGAGCTGGAAGTGTTGGCAGCTGCTGCCCTCTAACGCTGTGCCTGCTATTAGCTGTGGCTACTTCCAGCTCTTTGGCTAAAAGTAAGCAAATATTTGAGACATTTTTATGAGCCACCTAAGGTTGGCAAAAAAGGGTGGCTTGGCTGGCGTGTTTAGTACAATAGTTAGTCCATATGAGGAGTCCTTCAAATTTAGAAAAATTAATGGCTAAGCTATTAGATGCTCCTGCATCATATATACTGTGCAAAAAATATCATGCCGCAACAATTGCTATATAGTTTATCATTCACGATGTTCTCATAATGCACTGTAATTCTCACCATGACCGTTATTTTATGGCTTTTACAAGTGTCATAAACTAGATTTGCTAGCCCTTCCATCATGTTTAGCTAATTGCTTGGTTAGAAGTATCAATGTTAGAGACTATTGTTTTCTAAGTAATTGAAGGAGTGGTATATTAAAGGGATTAAAAGCATAAGAAAATAGTTGACTTGGGGATTGAATTAGCATTTTTGGAGAATTTTGAGAGATGCTAGGAAACATAACTAGTATCAAATAAATAGTCTAGGAAACATACTTGGAAAAATTTTCATCCACCAAATTGCTTGGTTAGAAGTATCATTGTTAGAGACTATTATTTTTTGAGTAATGGAAGGAGTCGCATATTAAAGGGTTTAAAAGCATTAATTGACTTGGTGACCGAATTAGCATTTTTGGAGACTTTTGGGAGATGCTAGGAAACATAACTAGTATCACATAAATAGTCTAAGAAAAATTCTACTTAGATACCATGACCTGATCTACTTCACTTAGATACTACATTTTTCAAACAATTTCATTTATGTACCATATGATTTAATTTTTGTTTTTTAATACCATCCTAATAAAGCTTTTAGTCTTAGATTACTAAAATGATGATTTTTTGATATTACCTACTCCCTCTGTCCTGATTTATAGGCTTTCATTCCTTTTTGGGATGTCTTAAAATATGCTCTATTTTCTCAAATTAATTGCTAAAAAACTATTTGAGTTTCCTGAACTAATTTTTTGCATTTGAATTTGGAGGAAATCAAACTAGTTGGGTGTTAAACACTTATATCTATACCCATATCTAGGATCTAGTTAGACAATTATTATCGAGAAAATATCTCTTTATTTTTTGTTATGAGTATCTCCTATTTTGTAGGAGAAAGTTAAGGAGTAGCTGGCTGGTAGTATGCTGACATATATTCATGTAATCTCTAGTAGTATGTTTAATTTTAATTAAGGAGAATAAATGGGAGATCCTCCTCCGTATTTTTCCCTCTACTTCATGGTATTAGAGCTGTAGGTTTCCAAATCTAAATCATCTCACAGCTATTGTCTTCCTCATCTTTTTCAAAATCTATTCCCATGGCCAACTCTGAACAAACCTCAGGCAATGCATCATATCCTCATGTTTCCATTCCTCGATCAACTCAGCCAACTTAGACCGCATCAGAAAATAGCCTCGTCCCCCCCACATATCACAAACACAATGGCCACAACTATCTCTGATGGTCTTAATCAATCATGATGTTCATCATTGGATGAAGCAAGGATGATTACCTGAGTGGTGTAGCCTTTCAACCTGATTCAAGGAATTCTAAATTTAAACTGTGTATGGCTGAAAACATTCTTGTCATGACTTGGTTGATTAGTTCAATGACAACTGAGATAGGTGAGAATTTCTTGCTCTACAAAACAGCAAAGGAGATCTGGAATGCTGCACGAGATGCATTTTCAACCAATGACAATACAGTTGAACTTTTCGAGATGGAAAGTATTCTCCAAGATCGACAAGGAGAAAATTCTGTCACTGCATATTTCACTGCTCTCACTCGGTACTGGCATCAAGTAGACCTTTTTGATATTTGTGAACGGAAGTGTTCAGATGATTGTGCCAATTACAAGAAGATCATTGAGACCAAGTGCTTCTTTAAGTTTCTAATGGGTCTGGATAGGTCTTTAGATGAGGTTTGAGGCAGAATACTTGGGACTAAACCTCTACTAAGTTTGTGAGAAATATTCTCTGAAGTACGCAGAGAGGAGATTTGCAAGAGAATTATGATGGGACAATCTGACCACTCCTCAGCCCTTGATGGTTCAGCATTGCCTGTAGCCATGAATCGCATGTATTCTCCAGATTTTTTAGCATTGGCTTCTCGAGGAATGTCACAGAATGGTGATAATTGTCCACGAAGATGTCGTACCTAGTGTGATCATTGTAAGAAACCAGGTCACTATAAAGAGACATGCTGGAAATTGCACAGGAAACCTCTCAAAAGGAAGCCAAATTGTGACTGTGAGTTTAGAGGAAACATAACCATCATTGAGACACCTCAAAGTAACAATCGGAGTCATTCACCAAGGACCAAATGTAGTTACTTTAACAGCTTGTTAGTAAAGCCCATATGTTCACAGATTCAAAGGCTAACACAACTGAGAATGATTCCACTAACAACTCGAGTAATCTTACACTCCTTATTAACCAACCAGGACCCTCCTCCCTTATGGATAGTCGACTCAGGTGCTTCAAACCACATAATAGGTGATAGATCCTTGTTTACAACTTATTCTCCCTGTCTTGATCATCATACTGTGCGCGTAGCTAATGGTACACGCGCCAGAGTAGCAAGAACAAGAACTATCTGTCTCTCAAATACTATTACCCTATATTCTGACTTATTTGTGCCCAATCTTGATTGTAACCTTATATTAGTTAGCAAACTGAATAGTGACATGAAGTGTGGAACTAAATTTTTTTGCCAAATACTATGTATTTCAGGACTTGAGCTCGGAGAGGATGATTGGCAATGCTAAGCTTCATTTAGGCCTCTATTTTCATGATGTGAGCACTTCATCACCCTGCCCCCATTCTACTAATAGTCAAGTCAGTCCTCAATGCAAATCTGCCCAGAGTCTTAAGTCTGTTTACCAGTCAAATAATGATAGTGCTATAATGATGTGGCCCTTTTGTTTGGGTCATCCTAATTTTTTGTTCATGAAACACTTGTTACCTTCTTTATTTATCAATAAAATTCCCATCTATTTCATTGTGAAGTTTGTCAATTTGCTAAGGACACACAAAGCACTTATTCTCATCAACCCTACAAACCAAGTCATCCTTTTTCCCTTATCCATGATGATATATGGGGACCAACTAGAACCCTAAATATGGTTTCTACTGTTAGTTGAAGATCATACTTGCTTAAGTTGGACTTTCCTTATGAAAGAAAAATCTGAAACCACTCATATTTTCCAGCAGATTCATGCTATGATCCAAAATCAATTCAATAATAATATCCAAATTCCTAAGACGGATAATGCTAGAAATTTCTTTAGTTCAAAATTAGACTCATACCTTAAGTCCCTTGGAATTGTTCACCAGAGTTCATGCGTTGACACACCTCAACAGAATGGTTTGGTTGAACGCAAGAACCATTACATACTTGAAGTTGCATGTTCCCTACTTTTTCAATGCAATGTCCCTAAGAGATTTTAGGGTGAGGCATTCCTCACAGCTACATACCTCATAAATAGAATACCCTGACGGGTACTCAAATATAAATCACCAATGCAAATTCTCCATCACCTTTATCTAAACTCTTAGCTAGTATCCCAAATTCCTCCCAAATCGTTTGGCTGCACCACATTTATCCATGTTTATCCTCAAAATCGTGGCAAACTTGATGCCCGTGCTCTTAAATGCATTTTCCTAGGGTATTCATTGAATAAAAAAAGGGTACAAATGCTACTTTCCTACTAATTGTAAATTCTGCCACACCATGGATATAAAGTTCTTTGAAGAGCAACCATATTTCTCCAATTCTGCAGTTCAGGGTGAGATTAATACTCAAGAACTACAAAATTGGGATTGGTTTGCACTCATCGAGACCTATCCATCTCACTCTTCTCACTCTAGCCCACCAACTCCTCACTCACCAAATGAACATCTTTCCTCTCATGAAAGCAGTTCAGTACCATTATCAACCATCTATCCTAAACACCGCTATATCCCTGATGAAGCAATAAAAGTTTACACAAGAAGACTGACTCACGTGTAGCCTGAACCAAGTTAGCAAAACCAAGAGACTCTTCCCATTCTTGAGAGGACACAAGATAAGGCTGAGTCTAGTCCACTGTCAGGCACAGAATAAGTGGCAAAACATAACCCGGAGTTAGATTTGCCCGTTGCTCAAAGAATAGGAGTTTGATCATGTACCAAGCACCCACTTCACAGCTACATCTCCTACTCAACCCTATCACACCAAGCTTTTGTAATGTCCTTGGACAGTATCATGATTTCCAGCTCAGTTTATGATGCACTCCAGATTCCAGAATGGTGGACAACTACTCTAGAAAAATGCAATGCATTTAAGAAGAATGGGACGTGGGTCTTAGCAAACTTACCACTTGGTAAAAGGTATGTGGAATTGATAGATATGGGAATGTAAATGGCTCTTTTCAGTAAAGCATAAGGCAGATGACATCATTGATAGATACAAAGCATGATTAATAGCTAGAGGGTTCACCTAGACGTATGAAATTGATTATCAAGAGATATTTGCTCCTGTGGCACACTCAATACCATTCGTGTGTTAGTATCTCTTGCAGTAAATCAAGACTGGCCTCTATTTCAACTTGATGTGAAGAATGCATTCCTAAACGGGAACATAATCGAGGAAGTCTATATGGATATACCAACGGGTTTGAAACTAAACAGACCAGAGGAAAGGTGTGCAAGCTAAGAAAGGTGTTGTATGGACTCAAACAAGCACCCCGTGCATGGTTTGCCAGATTCACTAATGTACTAAAGCAGGATGATTATTCACAGTTTCAATCAAACCATACATTATTCATCAAACATTTCACTGATGGAAAAATCAGTGTTAATTGTTTATGTTGATGTTATAATTCTTACTGGGAATCACAACAAAGAAATAACAAGACTAAAATTTTGTTATCTAAAGAGTTTGAAATCAAAGATCTGGGATAGTTAAGATATTTCCTGGGAATAGAGGTGGTTAGATCTCGTAAAAGAATTTCGGTCACACAACGTAAGTATGTTTTGGACCTCCTACATGAAATAGGTATGAGTGGGTGTAAGACAGTTGAGACTCCTATGGACCCTAAAACAAAATTAATGCCTCGGATTGAAGAGTTGGTTGCTGGTAAAAGACAATATCAACGCTTGATAGGAAAGCTGATATACTTAACTCACACACACCTAGATATAAGTTTTTCTGTTAGTATTATCAGCTTGTTTATGAGAAATCCGTTTGTGGTTCACATAGAGGCATTCACCAGGATTCTTATATACATTAAAAGGATCCCGAAAAGGGATTTATGTTCAGTAAAACATGTGACAGGTCACTAAAGGTTTACACAGATGTAGAGTGGGCTGGATCCCCTATTGACCGAATGTCTACATCTGGCTATTGTTCATTTGTTTGGGGAAACCTAGTGATTTGGTGAAGTAAGAAGCAGCAGTGTAGAGGCAGAATTTCGGGCATTAGCTCATGGCATCTGTGAAGGGATTTGGCTGAATTGATTGCTAGGTGAACTCAAGGACATTTTTGATCCTACTAGGATTATTTGTGAGAATCTATCAGCAATTGCTATTGCCAAAGATCCAGTTTACCATGATAGGACAAAGCATGTTGAGGTTGATAGGCACTTCATCAGCGAGAAAGTAGAAGACAAGGTGATATCTATTGGCTATGTGTCCTCTAAGCAACAAGTATCAAGTATCTTAACAAAGGATCTATTTTGACCCATATTGACTGAACTGAGCTTTAAGCTTGGTCTAACTAACATATATATCACTCAGTTTGAGGGAAGTGTAGGAAATCAAATTAGTTGGGTGTTAGTCACTTATATCTATGCCAACATCTAGGAGCTAGTTAGACAATTATTATATAAAAAATAGCTCTTGATTTTCTGTTATAAGTATCTCCTATTTTGTAGGAAAAAGTAAAGGAGTCGTTGACTGGTAGTATGCTTATATATATTCATGTAATCTCTGGTTGTATGTTTAATTTTAATTAAGAATAAATGGGAGATCCTTCTCCATATTTTTCTTCTACTTCATAATTGACTTAAATGCTAAACTTGATAGAATAAAGTGAATGAAATGCTTTGTTACAGATCATTTATCTATTTTACTTGAGACTCAACATCTCTTCTATTTAGTTGACTGCATATTTGTAAACTTTTACTCCTTATATTATGGTTTGTAAAAAGATGGATTTGATAAGGGGTTAAAAAACTTGGGATAGAGTCATAGAGGGAGTTTTTTTTTTTTTTTGTTTAAGTTAAATTGAAAATATAAGAATCTTTTGATTTGTTTTTTCCTAATTTTCTAGAAATTGAAAAAAATGCTACAAAGTTCTAAACAAGTTGCAGAAAACTGAAGAAAAATAAATGAATAATATTCAAATGATTCAAATTATCTGAAGTGAACTTAGAAAAATATGTGATTAATTTATTTTTATCATTTTAGTAAGATAAGGGAAAAAAAACTTTGATAGGATGCTAAAATAAAAATAAAATTTAAAAACACATGGTATTTAAATGAAATTGTTTGGAACATGGTAGTTAATTGGAATTTATCCAACAAACTATTTTGTAATAAAATTGGCCAATGGTGAGGACACCTAAGAGAGGGATTTTATGAAAAAATGGTTTTCTTATGCTTCAGGAAATAAAGAACTAATGAGAGGAGGCAACTAAGAGAAGTCTTATGTTGAAATAGATAGGTTGTGTTGGAGTGGTGGGAGAAGATGAACAATCTATTGCATTGCATTTCCTAGCCTTGATTTTGTTTTATTCCTCTATTTTTGTGATTGTTAATATCATTAAACTCCTGGAGAATTTCTAAAATCGCACCTTATGAATACATGGAGGTTATCTTTGGTTCATGGATCATTTGAATGAATATCTGAAAGTGCAGCAGATAAAAAGCTTACTGGACTGCCATCTTTAACATGGATTAGGGATCCTAACTGCATATGCAATGCCAGGGCTCAAGGTAATGTTGTTATAATACCTCCCATATAATCGTGCTTGGTATATGGCGCAGAGGCCAAAATCCGCAGAAGTTGAAAAGAAATTTTATGTTAGCCTATAAATAGTTCTTTAATAGTAAGAGCTTGGAATAGATTTTCTTACATTCATAATGTGAAAGGGATATGAGGAAGTTCATTAAGGGATGATAAATTGGTATTCAATCACTCTAACATAGGTTACAGTCATGGTTTTACGAAGTCATGACAAAAGCCCACTGGAAAACAGGACATCAATCCCGTAAACACTATGTTGGAATGCAGTGCAGCTAGAAGATAAGATATCAAGCCTAGATACTGACGTTATTGTGAAAGACAAACAGTACATAGGAAGAAATCCTCACCCCCAATTCCACTTGACAAAAGTTCGAAGTGTCCCACTGCAACAAGACCCAGTTGAAAAGGGATAGACTGATTGCAGTAATGTTTCTTTTTACTTCAGTTTCTTTTGCGTGGGACTAGGAGATGCTGAGCCTGAAAATAAATTTGTTCGTCCATGGCACCTTATATCAGGTTTATGACTGTTCTCGTCGTCAAATTCTCATTGATCCAGCCTGATTGAAGATGCTGATCTGATCTTTATCTGATTTATTATTATTATTTAAGGATGATGATGATGATAATAATAATAATAATTAGGTAGTATATTTTAGAAATAGTTAGTAATTATTAATGAATTTTTAAATAATAATAATATATTGTTATTATTATTATAAGATAATACCAAGAAAAATAATAGTTATTGGTGATAACCCATAATAATGTTAACACATTAATAATAATTTTTATAACATTTAGACTATTAAGAATAATAATTATTTGTAATAATTAATAATAATTTTTTAATAACAATAATAATAGTGTTATTTTTAAGGTAATAAAATTAAAAATAATAGTTATTAATGATAGCTCATATTAATGTCATTCTTAATGTTTAAATAATGAGATTAATAAATTTTTTCATTATTTAGATCCTTCTATTAAGAAGAATAATAATTAATAATGAAATAATTTATTCCTAACTATACATGTCAGTTATTTAAATAATAATAATAATAGTAATTAGTAATAAATATTAATGGATATTTAGAAATTACCTATTATAATATTAGATGATAATAATAATTAATGGTTATATTTTATTATTGGTATTGACAGAGAATAATAATAATTTATTATTATTATTATTATTATATTACTATGAAGAATAATAATTAAATTTTATTTAATAATATAATAATAATAATAATAATATATGAATATTTTTTATAACAAAATTATATTAATCAGAACGATAGTCTTAATTTTAAATAAATATATAAGAGTAATAATTAATATTAAATTCTTTCTTCTTCTTATTATTATTAATGCTAATAAGAGTAAGAATAATACTAATAATAATTAGTAGTCAATAATAAATTAATTTTTCTAATAATAATGTATATGAGTCATTACTTGAAAAATATTTTATAATGATAAAAAATCATATTATATAGAATATTATTAATCATAATTAATTGTTACTATATAAGTCATTATTATAGCTATCGTTATGCATAGTATTAAACTATTATTTCATAATCGTCATTATTATTATCATCTAATATGATTGGGACTAAAAATAAGACGAGGAGAACATAGCCTCATAGCCTATGTATCTGAATTATGCTATTTTTGTTTTAGTTTGCAATTTTTTTTTAATTTTTAATTTTATTTTTTCCTATCTGGATACATTTTATGAACATATGAAGGCTATCTGACTCCTAACCAGAGAAGAGGCTGCTACTGATACGCCCTCTGGAGAAACACTTAAACAAATTAGATGAATATGAACATGTAAACAGCAGAAAGGTAGAGAAAGAAATAAGATCTGACAAAGGTTGTCCTACTTATAATAGGGTCACAAGTTAGATCTACATGCTGATTTTATGCATCCTGTGGCTATACAACCGGTGAAGCATCAAAGATCCTCCATATAATATTGAATTTGTACTTAATGAACTAACCGACCAAGAAAAAAATGTTCATAACAGTTTATGTTCCAAAAGAAAATAACAAAATGCAAAACCTACTCCCCCAATAATACAATATGGCATACCTGTTCCATGTAAAAATGATCATGCTTCAAGCATTGTAACACCAGTTGTTTCATTTGTACTGTATTCCATAATGCAAGAACATAATTTTATCCTTGGCATTTTTCTTTTATACCGCACATCTGTGGAGTCAGAACGGTTGAAGCTTGTGGTGCGGTTTTTTTTTTCCTCGTAGTCACATGTTTAAAACTATTTGTCCGCCGTCATTCTTGGAATATGCTATGACTGCGTTCCTCGATCAGTTAGGGGTGATGGCTGGCGCTTTCTTGTATGTATTCTCTGACCTTTTGGCTCTTTCTACTCATGACAGGATTTGCAACAACTCTATAGCAAGGCCTTTAAGCGTGTCTCGAGGACAAGATCTGATCGGGTTTCAGTTCCCTGCCTTTATTCACTATCTGAACTTAGAGACATGGAAGATAGTTTTTAGAATTTAACGTTGTTATTTTTGTAGACTGATGTTTTTTGATATAGCCCAAACTGGTGATTTTCAGAGGAAATCTGCAGTTTGGAAGAAGTTCCGTATGTTTACCTGTTCTTGAAATGATGATCAATGATTATTTTTGCAGCTAATTAAGTTTCAAGAGCATGAAATCTGCTGATGCTACTTAAATCATGTACTTGTTCTTGGTGCCTTTGGAAGAAGGGATCTTGCTTCCAAACTCAACACAGCCCGAATAAAAATTGCAACGTACACCAACTGCTTTGCTTTAGTTCTTGTGTTTATTGGTTTAGAGTTTTGTTAGAGAACTGAGTCAATTGTTTGAGAGAGAATGCAGACTGCAATGCTAGACCACGGAGTGCATGGCAGTTGGTCATTGAAGGCAGGTTTCCCTAGTAGGCCAGGGGCCCCATTGTTTATTTTCATTGTCGTATCTGTTTATGGAACCCTTGCAGCTTGATTCTGTTTGGACTCGTAAGTTACGGTTGAAAGTTGAGCTTTAAAACTAATGGTCTGTTTGTTTGGGCGTAAAAGGAGGTGAATTAGTTGTTTTATTCTATTTGGGGATTAATTTTATTTACCTTAATGAAGTGAATCGGAGTTAAAAGTTTAAATTTTGTTTACTCTAATTAACTTTATTTTTGTTAACTTTTGATTTCAGGGGTAATGGAGGTGAAAGTTAGCATATAAGTAATATTTTGACTAGATCAAATAAAAATACTTTTAATTTATATTAATTGTATCATCATTCTCTTCTAATATATTCTTTTTTGTTATGTGTTTTGTTCTTTATTTGTTTTATTGTTTTTAGCTTTTATTTACCTCAATGTAAACGTAGTTTTTAAAATATTCATCCTGATTTACCTAGGTTAAGTAAATATCATCCAAATAATATTTTAAAACATTCACCTAAATTTACCTTTATTTCATTTACTTAGGTTAATTTTTAATATTTATTTTCATTTGTATTTACCTTGATTCAAGCAGATCATAAAAGTCCTCCTCAATCAATTTTTATGACGAACCAAAGTTGTGTGATTTTGTTATTGCCTTGAAACTGTCTTGTTTTATTTTCTTTTTCAAATTATAGAGGCTATGGCTTAGTTTGGTATAATATTCTAATTATATTGAATAAATTATATTCCCTCCATGAGTATCAGATAAATTTTTATCATATTTTTAATTTTTTTAAAATATTATAATTAATAAATATGATAGTTATGCTTTTGTTTTTTATAGTTTTCATCAATAATATTAATGAATAAATTGTCATTAATATTTATAATTTTATATCATAAAGGGAGAATTTTATATCTGATGTTTGGTAAAATATAAGATTATTTATTGAATGTTGTAGTTATTGTATGGCCCTTTCAATTTATGATTGAAATAGAAAGATGTGTTAGGATGGAGAAGTCATTATATGTGAAAGTATAATTTTTTTTAATGAAAAATATAAAATGTTTAATTTTAAACTAATATATAAAACATATTTTAATGGTTTTTATTTATTTATTTTTGTTCTTTGTCATTAATTGATTATTGATCTCCTAGGTCAATTAATATTTTAAATTTTATTTTGATGATAGCAAAAAGATTTAAAGTAGTTAATATGTTTGTTTAAATGTGCATGAATTATGTTGATAATAAGGATGTTAAACACACTTATTCAAATTACTTATTGAGTGCAATATTTAAAAGAACGGTGAAGTTTTAAAGAATTAGAGAAGATTACAAAACTCAAGACCTTAGGTTATCTAGTAAATTCGTTTGAGCATTTTACATTTAATTTTAATCTCTTGGGATATTTTCTTAAAGTTGCTTGACATGAATTTTTTGTTGATTTTAAATCCACAATCCTTTTTGAAGTATTTTGACATGAATCAATTGATCAGTATCACAACTAATCGATTGATTTGTGTCTCAAAACTAGGATTTTAATCCAAAAACCGATGGAATAATTGTTCTTGAGAGAAAAAAAAAAGGATTTCAACTATTTATCTCAAACCAATCAATTGTTTAACTAACTAGGATATGAGTTTAATTTCCACGTAAATCTATTTTAACACTTTCACCAAACCAATCGAGTGGTTCATAAACCAAGCTATGCAATTTATTCCTATTGAAACTCATCCTTTCTTTGTTTGAATATTTAACTAGTTTCATTAAACCAATCAACTAACTAACCAACTAGGATAAGAGTTGAGATCAAATGTAAAATGGATTTTTCTCTAAGACTAAATAGATCTACTAGGGTGAGTAGATATATTCAACTATCCATATATGTTCATAGGACCAAAATATATAGAATAAAACTGATTGATTGATATCAATAACTAACAAACTAATTTATGCACCAGTAATATTTTTACATAAGTTTGAACATAATACTTTGATTAATTTGACCAACCAATCAACTAGTCAAAGTAATCGATTGATTGGTAGTTGATTGGTGCCTTGAACCAATCGGTTGGTTCTTCTCAATGCTTGCACAATGGATATGTGCATTTTATTTCAATGGTTACATTGTTGGTTAGAAGTATAAATAATATTTATGAAATAAAATAAAAAATAACTTTTGAGCTCTTATTAATTATACAACTTAATTATTTGCTCCCACTTGTAATTATTCTCAACAACTCACTTTTATATTCATTTCAAGTTGAGAATTTTTTAAAATTATTTGTGCTCACTTTAGTTAGCTAGAATTTGTTTTGTGATTTTACAACCTATTTTTTTTCTAGCTAGATTACAATAAAAAATTATTCCTTAAGTTTTATATGTTTAATATTTTGTAATCAACCACAACCTTCTTAAAAAATCATTATATTAAGGTTGTTTGTGCCTAACATTTCTGAGATAGACCATTTGATTGGTAGATCCATAAATCTAGATATAATAACTAGGTTAAATTACCAATTAGCTCTTAGAAGGTCATTGAGATAGTAGATTTATAAATTAAGAAATGAGTAATCATAAATAAAATACATGGAAGATTTAAAATTCAGTGGAAGTAGAATAATTCTATTATCCAACCACTATCTATTGGGTGTCAACTTTTTTAATTTCTCATTACCATGTTTAATAACCCAACTTGTCCCCACCTTTAGGTTCATTAATATTATCATCTTTATGTATTTATCCTCTTCAAACAATAATTATCTTTTAATGAGGGAAATAATGAGGGCAAGTAAATAGAAGTATATTAATTAATATGTGTATTCTTATGAAATGATAAAGTAGTAATAATGCATTCTATATAAGAAATGATTTTTTTTTTCTTTTCATAAAATAGAAAGTTATTTCACAAAAGTTAAAACACCTTTTCATGTTTACTTTATTACGTCTAATGGAATACATAGTTAAAGTATTAAGCTTAGTTTGGGATAGTATTTTGACCTAATTTTTAGAATTTATAATAGTTTTAATAAATTTAGTTCCTAATAATTTAAAGCATTCAAATGCAATTGCTGACACATTAGCTTTTCCAAACCATAACTTAGTTTTAGTTTAATTAGGTCGTGTAAGAAGTGTTGAAATTATTATAAAAAACCCATTCTTTATCAATAAGAAGCTACTAATACAAAATATGCTCTTTTATTCCTTTTCCTTATTACTATAAGAGGATCTCCAACCACACCCTTAATTTTAAGGTCTTAATTGTATTATTCAATTTTTTTCCCATCTTTTCTACTTTTATCAATTTACCTTTAATTTAATTTAATATTCTACATTTACTAGCCTCAAACTTAAAACATCCAATTACTTTTATCAATTACATTATTATCAATTATTTACACTTGATATTATTTAAAACCTAATATAAGTAAAGAAATTAATAAAATAAATATAACTAGACAAATGAATGAAATAAAATTATATGGAGGAATGAATATGAATAGATGATATGAAAATTATTGGATAAGAAATAATATATTTATAGCTATTTTTTTACTATTAATATTAACGGTGATATTATATATGTATATAAAATTATTTTCTATCAGTAAAAATTAGGCTAAATTATATAAAAAAATATAAAAAATTACAACTACAATCTTAAACTTAAGAGGAGGATTCATTTTTTTTTTCCACACCACTACATATGCTCTAACAAGACTAATCGCGGAACGGTGAAAACTAAAAACTACAAGAGACACCGAAAGATAAAATAGACAATGAATGCTTGTTTCAAAGCAACAACGTGACAATTTGCCAACACGGGAGCTGGAGCCTCCTCCCTTCATGAAATAACCACACAAAATAAACATGACCGTTGGCTCAACGTTCGAAAATTTTAAATGAGCGCCGTTGTCTTTATCTCCTTTCCTTAGGCTCCGTTTGGATTGGGGTGAATCGAGGTAGGGGTAAACATTAAAAATTAACCTAGGTGAAGGGAATTGAGGTGAATCGGGGTGAATATTTTAAAATTCTGTTTGGATGATATTAAACTAACCTGGGTGAATCGGGGTGAATGTTTTAAAATTTTCGTTTAAATTGAGGTAAATGAAGATTATAATAATAAAATAAATGATATTTATACCCTTATATTAAATAAATAAGTCATATTGAGGGGTATTTTAGTCCTATTAAGTCAAAAATTTACTTATTCTTTCACCTTCACCTCCGTTACCCCCGAAATCGGAGGTTAATAAAAACGAGGTTAATCGAGGTGAATGGAGGTGAAACATTAACCCCGATTCACCTAGGTTAAAACATTAACCTGATAGCCAAACGGGGTGAATCAATTGATTCACCTCCGTTCACCCCGATCCACCCCAATCCAAACGGGGCATTAGCGTTGATCGATAGCCACCCACCCCACGGCCAAACGTCCTTCTCCTTCTCTCGCCGCCATTAATATTCGCCTCGCATAAAACTTCCGGAAACCACACTCAACAGCGCTTTCCTAACTTGAACGAAATCTTGCGATTTTATTCCGCCGTTGATTCATTGTAGATCCTCGCTCCTTTATTGAATTCAGACGCCATTATTTTTTTCTGTTAAAATTGGACTCGCATTCTTTCCACAGCCAGACGCCTTTTGGAATAATATCCATAAACTGTAAAAGAAAAATGGCGACATTGGCTCCTGGAGTACTGCTGAAGCTCCTCAATGCAATGAATACCGGGGGGAAGCCAACTAGTGAACACCGGAGTTCGCTCGTACAGGTAACAGATATCGTTCCAGCAGATCTTGATGAGAAAAGTCTATTGCCTAGACATGGCTTCTACATAAAAGTTTCTGATTCTTCCCACTCTATCTACGTTAGTCTTCCTTTCGATCAAGACGATCTTGTTCTCAGCAACAAGATGCAATTAGGGCAGTTCGTCTATGTCGACAAATTAGAGCCTGGCTCACCTGTTCCAATCGTTAAGGGTGCTAAGCCCCTCCCCGGTCGACATCCGTTAATGGGCACGCCAGAACCGTTAATGGGTCTGAGGAAAAAGGGGCAAAAAAGTGAGCAGCAACAGAAGATGAATAACTTGAACGGAACTCCAAGAAGAGGGTCTTGGGAAATTCATAATGGGAATGGTGAAATTGCACCTCCTTCGCCGTTAAAGCCGGTTCCTTTGGATTTTGATCAGTGTACTCCGATGAAGGAAAGGAGTAGTTCGGTTAAATTTAACCCTCCAATGTCTCCTTTAATTAGGGGAAGAGTAACAAAGGATGGGAATTGTAATGGTATTGGTAGTGGTGGTAATAGTAATGGTTCTTGTGTTAGATCTTCTATGGGAGGTGGATTGTTGTCTAAAATGGAATCAAAAGGGGAAAGAGGAAGTCCTGCTTTGGTTAGAAAAAGCTGTATGACACCGAATTTCTTCAATTATTCAAGGAGCAAGAGTGTTTGTGAGCGCGATACGAGGATTTCTCGAACCCCTCTCAAATCATCTGTAGGTACATTTTATTGATCAAGAATGTGTAGTGTCGAATAGGATGATGAATGTTACTTGTTTGAATTGCGGTTTCATTTCTTGTTGCAGGAAAATTGTTGTTTCTTAATTATAGGCAATTTTGTGTTGCAGGAAAAGAAGAGTTGTACTCCTCCACCAAGCTTGCGTCGAGCTGTGAGTTCTACGAGTGTGGTCGAAAGCGATCCTATGCGCTCAATAACAGTTTCTCAAGCTCCATCGCAGTCAAGTAATTCGGCCTCTAATGTAAATACCAGCAGCATAGGAATGAATTTGCCCGGAAAGCTTAGCACACTAGGCAAGGTGAATTTTTCTATTTGTATCAGTCTTCCCGTAATTTGGTTCGGTTCACTGAAATGGTAGATTGAGACAACTTTGCTTTACTTAAATCCGCAATGTATTCACAGGAAGCCGTGCAGCAGAGAGAAACGGCTCAAAAAGTTGCTCTTCAGGCTCTAAGAGATGCTTCAGCTACTGAAAATGTTGTCCGGTGTCTCAAGTATGGGCTGCCCGCCAACCCTTGTTTGCTTCTTTTGACTATCTCCAGGTTCATAATTTTATTTTTTGTTTCATCCTCTTTTGGTAGGACGTTTGCGAACCTGAGTAAGTCTGCAAAGCCAGATGCGCCAGCAGCTTGCTTTGATCAGTTCCTGGAATTTCATCACCAGACGGTACAGGCAGTAATGGACATGGTATCCATTCAAGCAGCCACCACTGAATCAGAAGTTACGAAAGAAAAGCTTTCGACTGAAAATGGTCCGTTCCTGAACGAGACTTCAATGGACAGATTCCAGGACACAGATGCAACAAACTCATCATCGTCAAAGAGAAGATTAGCCTTGTATAAATCTATAGCCTCTTTTCCCGATCGTAAGTCGAGCAATGGTGGTAGGATTTTGAGGTCTCAATCGAAGGCATTGTCGGAAAGGAAAGGAGGGTCGTCTACAACTAACACGGATCAAGGAGGCAATACCGGAATGGTGGAGAATGATGAGAATAGGAAGCCTGTGAATAATACATCAAGTGTTCTCAGTAATATGATCAAATTAGGGAATCAAATACAGATGGAAGCTGGTATTTGGTTCATGGAGTTCCTGGAGAGAGCCTTGGAGACTGGGATGAAGAAAACAAAAGGGAAGATTGATGATGGAGATACTAGAAAAGTGCCTCAAGCTCTTATCCTCAAGGTTATAAATTGGGTTGAAGTAGAACAATCTGATCCTAACAAACGACCAGTTCATCCTAGAGCAGCACAGATTGCTAGAAAGCTAAGGATCAAAATGAAGAATCCATGATGAGGTTCCCGTTCATCCGAGAGCTGCACAGATTGCTAGAAAGCTATGGATCAAAATGAAAAATCCATAATGAGGTTCCCGTTCATCCTAGAGCTGCACAGATTGCTAGAAAGCTAAGGATCAAAATGAAGAATCCATGATGAGGTTTGTTGATTCTGCAAGTATAGAGATGTTTGTAACGAGTTTATGCTGTCAATTGTTTTTATTGATAAGATCGGGTAACGAGTTTATGTTGTCAATTCCTTTTATTGATCAGATTGAGTAACGAGTTTATTTTATCAATTCTTTTTATTGATCAGATTGAGTTAGCTAGTGTAGAAGTGCTGCTGCTGCTCAAGTTTGTATTGCATGAGATTTGTTGTGTCTGAATTACCATACGGATCGGTGGTTCTTTGTAATTCACTCTTGGGGGGCTTTGGTGTGATGGCGCAGATAACAGGGGTGGAAAAAATATTCAGTGTTACGTTTCTTGATTGATGTACTTGCCAAAAGTTATCCTTTGTTCCAAGTACACGCGTCTTTTCAATACCCATACCGGACGCCTCAGTGGAGTCGTTTCAGTTAAAGATATCATCAGTGACAATTCTCATTTCGTTGGGAAGATAAGAAATTCCCTAAAACATTTCTTCTAGTGAAAATTTAATATTTTTTTTATGAATAATGCTTAGTTTGAATTAAAAAAAAAAAGGGTCATAGAGTGCAATTTTTAAATTTTTATACTTAAGTTGGTCATTTTACTTTTCATATAATTACAATTGATCTAATAACAATAATTTTTTAAAGCAAATTTTAAGTGACTACGTCTTTTTTGATATATCAATATCATGGCTCTAGTTTGGACAATCATTCAAATTGCTAAAAGCCGTTCGAAGGCTATATTAGCTCCAGATTTTTTTTTAATCCTTTGTTGATAAAAAAAATTAAAATATGAAGGGATATTTTGATAATTTAAGACTCAAATTCATAAGAACCAAAGAAAAGTTAGTGAAGTACTAACTTGATTTGAAATGCATTTGGATATAAATCTCTTAAGTGAATGAAGCTAAGGCTGAGACTAAATAGTCAAAACTAAATATTACAGGAAATATGTTATATGCACAATCAATAATAAAACACAAAACAAATGGGTCAAGCATGTTTTGCTGCTACTTCCACCAAGTGGAGATATCATTAAGAACACATATTAACATTAATTTAGATTCAAACTAAGCAACATACAAATACTTTGAAGTAAGATTGGAATCAATTAAATCCCATGAGGTTAGAGGTAGAACCCATTTAAAATAAACTTAGGCAACTTGGATTTAATTATCAGGTGGAGAATTGCATATCAACGTACCTTTTGAGAGGATGAGAGATTCAACAAAAAGTTGAAGGTCTGGATTGATGTTCAATGTCATTACTGGCAAACTGCCTGGATTGATGGTATTAAAGAATGGATCAATGTGAGTTTCAAATAAGATTTTCCCATGAAACTTAGAGTTATAATAAGGATTCAAAAAGGATTGATAAGAAACAACGCAACTTAAAAACATTTTTTTGAAAAAAATATATTACCAACTTGTTTGAAACTAATGAAAAAATTTATCTTGAATAATAACTTTTTTTAATTAGCTCCAAACAAGGGCTACATCATTCGTCTAGTACCAATGAGCTTGAGCCTTATATATGTCAAACAAACAAAACCTTAGAATCAATAGAAGAAACAATGTTGTCTACCCACATTTGGCATTAGTCACAAAAATCAATCAAGGTTCTATGTGAGTCATGGCCCATTAGTAAGAATAAGACAACTAGGTATAGTAAGCTTGGGCTTATGAGCTTTAATGGTTTGTTTGGATTAGGGTAAATCGATATAAAGGTAAATATTAAAATTTTAGCTAGCTTCGAGGATTGGAGGTGAATTGAAGTAAATGTTTTAAAATTTTATTTGGTAATATTAACCTAATGTAGGTGAATTTTACCTTTAATGTCATTTAGAATAGGATAAATCAAGGTGAATGAAGTTATAGCATTTATGTAACTCCCAAAAATTTACTACTATTTTTTTTAGCAAAAGCATAATACCAAAATACCTGGGTGTTACCGCTATAATTAACATAAGTGAGACTTACCACCATCATTACATCAATTAAGGCAAAATAACTAGAACATAAAACATGATAAATAGAGAAAGAAAGAAACTTCATAAACTTAAATACGAGTTTGAAGATTAACTCTAAGTACAATATCCAAAAGTACATAAAAGGAATGCCATGGAGCTACGAGTCTAAAAAGATATCGGGGTAAAGTTAATATCTAGATAACAAGACAGTACGCTCAACCCAAATATATAAGGTTACCCCTCCACACGCATAACATCATAAGTAGCAAAATCATCTAAACGATCCTCATTGATCTGCATAAAAACATTTTGATTGTTTACTTATGAGAAGAAGCGGCACCCATGAAAAGGATGATCATTACTTTACGTACTTAGTAAAGTAACAATACAATTGAGAAGAATTACATAAGTTCACATCAAAAAAGTTTACTCCTCTTATATTGAATCCAGATATTATTATTAGATATAAGCATAATCAATTCTTTTATTTACGTTAACTTCAACGACCCCACTATTCTCAATCCATTGGAACAAACTAAAACACCTCCCAAGGTAAGACATGCTTGACCACTATTATTAAACAGGTGGAATGAAAACCTCTTAGGCCATAATGCTTCTGACCACTATTCTTAAACCGGTGTAATGGTTTGAAGCACCTTTTAGGGAATAATGTACCTAGCCACTATTATCATCCAGTAGAACATACTCCTACACCTTGGTCCTAACTCACGTACTCTTCTACTTTTAAGTAATTAATACATTAATCAATAGTTAATTATATTAACATCATATTCTCATTCATGTTGAGATTAGGTCCATAATATTCTTAATCCAATAGAATAGAATAAAGCATCCCCCATGGTAAATTACACATGACTACTATTATCGTTTAGTGGAATGAACACATAAAACACATTGGTCCGACTCACACAATCTTTCACTTTAAATAATTAATATCTTATTCATGATTGGTTATGAAACCATAATATTCTCACATAGATATGCACAACACATAATTGAAACATGTAAAGCGCAATCATATAGTGATCAAAGGCATTTGAGTGGAATAGGTCCATAATATACCTAAGAAACCTTAATTTCACATTATGAGCATAAATTATTCCATATTGATCATTTATCCAAAAAAAAGTTTAGAAAATATTCCTCAAATATTAGTATTATAAACATACCCAAAAAATTAAGGTATAACTCTAATGTCTTATACATGTGATAGCAACCCTATCTCAAGAGTTATTATTCATAACTCCTACAAAACCTTGCTTTCAAAGCTTAGTTATAAATTTTTCCATAAGACTCATAGAACCACCAAATTCAATATTTATTCCTAATATTTCAATATTAACATCCCATCAGAAAACCATAGTCTAACTCCAACATCTTACGCATGCAATATTAACCTCACTTCTAGGGTTATTATTCCCAATTTAAGCTATTTTCACATTTTATTTGGACTTAGACCATTCAAAATTATTCCAAACATTACACATAATATTATTAGAGTATTTTAACCCTTTTAAAAATACTAAAATGCCAAAATTTCCATATTAAACCCATATTAACCAATATAGCCAACACTCTTATTTCACAAAAAAAAAAAATCTTATATATTTGATATCATTATTTTCAAATTCTCAATTTATTACATCCCCACACGTATTAAATATACTCATTTCCAACTTAACATATTTTATCAAACCCACATTTAAATACCATATATCATAACAACTTACAACCTAATAATGAACTTGACGATATTGTATAAGAACATATTTTCTCGTTCTTACTCTCTTTCCATCATATTATGCACACTATCATATCACAACATGAACTTGACAACACAATATTAACAGCATGATAATACACACAATCATTCATAACATTTAGCATGAAAATCCTAACTACGACGTGTATCCTTACCAAAAAGGGCATTGGTCTCTAAACACGCACATCCTATTTTTATTCCTTTGGAAATTCCATAAAATCTCCTGAGAAAACAATGATATAACATTATTATAGCTTAGGGATATAAATAAGGAAATGATACGGTAACAAAGAGTGAAATAATGGATTAAAAACCAAATGGCAAGGCTTAAATGTGTCTTGGTAAAACTTCATGCAACAAAGGGTGGGGAACGGTTAAAGGTGCCAAACTAAGAGGGTAACAACGACACTATCTTTCATTTCTAGGGGGTATGGAATGGGAAAAATGGGTGATGCTAATGGGGAGGAATGGATGAAAAGGCCGAAGGTGCAAGGTAGTTTTGGTGGAAATGGTTGAAGAGGTTAGGGAGGCTTTTGTGGTTTGGGTCGGTGCTAGGGGTGGTTTCGGTTATTTTGGTCAGTGATAGGGGTGGATTTTATTTTTTTTGGTTGGTGATAGGGTGTGCAACAGTATGAAGCACTAGTGCTTAATGAGGAGGAATGGAATAAAGTGTCTAAGGTGGTGGGTGGTGAAGAAAATGGGGAGGCTTTGGTGGTGGATGCCAATTTTAGGGGTGGTTTGATGGTTTTGGTCAAAGATAGGAATAGTGGTGTGGTGCAAATGGCTAGTGCACAAGGGGGAGTAATAGTGGTGATGACCGATATAAGGTTGTTATAGCATTTTTGGCGACAATGAGGAGGAGGAAAGAAAGAAAAAGGAAGGGATTTTAGTTGATGTTATTCTTTGATAGAAAATGGAGGCACAAAAGGAGGATGTTGAAGAATTAAATGGTTAAATCTATGAGTTGTGTGCGTGTGTGTGTGTGTGTATTCAGATGTTGCGTACATGCATAGAGGGGGAAGAGTGGTGAGTTAACAATCAGACATATTTTTCAACCAAACATATCACGCTGAAGGTGGGAGGTCATGGTGTGATGATGATGGTAGGGATAGGTTATGGCAGCATGGCAAAGGGAGTGTCTCATGCAAGAAGAAGAGGAAGAGAAAAGAAAAGGAAGTTAAGTAGGAGGGGAAGATAAAGGAAAAGAAAAGGGGAAGGGGAAAAGGAAAAAGGGAAATAACTTAACTTAAATTTAGGTTTAGAATTAAAATTATGTTAAAATAATTTAGATTAAGGTATTAGGATAAAATTAATTATCAACCTCCTATGGTTAATTTTAGGCTAAAAATACCAATAACTATAAATAAAGATTAGAATTAAGTTAAGATTTAGGGTTAAGGAATTAGGGTAAGGTAAACGTATTAATTTCTCGAGATTAGAATTAGATTAAGATATTATTTACTCGGGATTAATATTAGATAAAATTTGGGGTATTATAATTTGTGTTTTTCTATTCATCTCCATTACCCTTGATTTTGAAGGTGAAGGAAATAAAGTGATTTGGGGTGGTTTGAGGTAAATAATTAACCGTGATTAAACAAGGTAAATATTACTAAATACGTTTCCAAAGGAGTGAACATATGTGAAAATTTTAGGTGTATCGACCAACTAGTTTGCTAATCGATCGAATGGTATGCTCAATAATTGATATTTTTATTCTTGACAAATCAGCCTACTGATTTTCCCAAACCGATCAACCAATTATCTTACAATTTCAAATCCATTTTTGATTTTGATTCAAATCTATATTTATAATAACTTTTAATTAGAATCCATTTGTGCTAATAATCATATTTTGGTGTTTTAGGATTATTTTTACATTATTTAGATCATTTTATGATTTTAATTAGCCATATTTTTTCCAAAAGCACTTTTGAGGCAAGTCTCACCCTCTCTTATCCTTCACTTATCCTTCTCTCTTTTCGCATTTAGGTTTCATGGTTGACTTCATACATCATCCCCTAAATCACCAACCCACTGCCATGTTCCTTCTTGACTGCACTCAACCCTTCATCACTCCATCAAGTCAGTTTTCACTTCTTGGTTGTCTACACTCAACCTTACCAATCTCATCTCCCTCTCTCTTGTGAATGTCAACTAAGCTTCACCTCTATACCCTTAATTCTTGATCTACTTTCACTCCTAATCTGTTGTTCTTTCTCTCTTCTCCTTTTTCTTGGTAGAATTTTTTTTTCAAGTGTTAAGCATCCCTTCATTCTTCCCCTTCTCCTCTCTATTGAGAAACAAATAGAGACTTGCTTTGGTTTTCTTTCTTCTTTGGGAAAGCATTGTATTC
Organism: Tamarix chinensis; assembly: GCA_030549775.1. Taxonomy (NCBI): domain Eukaryota; kingdom Viridiplantae; phylum Streptophyta; class Magnoliopsida; order Caryophyllales; family Tamaricaceae; genus Tamarix; species Tamarix chinensis. The sequence goes on from CM060181.1 coordinate 25,700,903, forward strand.
TTTTTCTTCTTCTAATCTTGGGTTTAGTTCACCCTTTTTTTCCTTAAGTAAGGAATAATTAAGGTTTGAGAAAGGTTGAAGATTTTAATTCTTTCCTTTGGCATCCTACTTTTGAGAGAAGGTTGTGTTTTGTGTTATTCTTCTTCTTCTAATTTTTTCCTTGATTTCAATGAATTTTTGGAAGGTTATTTTTAGGTTTTAACTTTGATTTCCTAGGAATCGAGGTTTTTCTAGAAAGCTATCAAGTAGGAGCTTTTATTCTAGAAGAATTGCTTTAAGGTAAGGCATTCTTATCTTTAACATAAATGGGGTTCTATTTTTTTATTAGGGCTCTATGTAATTGGTGCATTTATGTGAGTAGGATCTAATTTATAATTTATAATGTGAGCTTGTGATATAATTTCTTCTTAAAGTTAGCATTTGTTGGGTTTCTCTGATTTTATGCATAAGTTGGCTATTTGATTATGATTCATTCAAATATTTACATTAAAATGTATCCATGTGATTATATGTATGCAACATGTATTTTTATAATTTTTATGATATAGAAGAATGTTAGGATTAATATGGTAAAGTTTGATAAATTTTAGGTGTGTGTATCACAAGTTTGGGTAATGTTTTATCTAGACCAGTCGATTGGTTCATTGAACTCATCTATTAGTTTTGCAAGTAGTAACATGATTTGGAAATTTGGATCGGTTGGTTATGGGATTAATAGATTAGTTTGATAAACCAGTTGACTGGCTTCAATGAACAATTGATTGGTTTGTCAAATCCATCGACTGGTGACTTTGTAAACCAAAATGGATTGATTTCTTCTTAGACCCATCAACTGTTGGACCAAACCCATCAACTAGTTCCTATGAACATTTGATCGGTGAGACCAACTCGTTGACTGGTCCTCTGACATTTTTTTGGCTTAGGTATGGTACAACCACACTAATTGACTGGTCCTAGGGACTGATTGGCTAGTCCAGATGTATGCCACCTAGTTTGCTTATAAGTTGTTGTTATTCTCTTGGGCCTTTTGTGTTAGTACCTCCATGTAGTTATAACATTTAAATTGTGATTTCAGCTATGAATTTCCAAAATTTAATAAGAATCATCATGATGATATTTGGGAATTGAATTGGTTAAGTTTGGTGTCATCTCTAAATACCTAATTGGTGGATTTTGCACCTTGTGATGTGTTTAGTGTTATCACTTGGAAACATCCATTTGGTTATTTGTAGATTTTATTTGTGATTGTGATATCACTTGAAAATATATAATAATGGGATAAGATTTTGTTAGAGCCTTTTTCTCTAACCCTTGGGGTAGAAGACCGGGAATTAGTGGGCAAATCACCCTGTGGTTATATTTTTCACTTAGTACCTATTTCCTTCTCTACCAGGTTGTAGTTGGTAGGGGGTATGCACATATTTTTGAGGTATAGGATTATGCTATGGCAGGCTGACATGGCACTAGTGTCTAGTGTAGGTAAGTGAGGTATCCTAGTACAAGCTCCCTAGCACTTCATATTGTTTAGGTGAGTGTGGTATCTTAATTTTTTTCCCTTGTGGCAGATGCATTCAAGATGTGGTAGGTGAGATATCCTATTAAAATTCCCCTTGGTGTACTTCGACCATGTGTGGTGGGTGTGGTATCCCAATTTGTTTTAGCCCTTGTGGCAAGTGCACTTAATGTGTGGTGGGTGTAGTAACCCCAAAGAAAAACCCTTTGATGTATCCTAACCCCATGTGGTGGGTGTAGTATCCCATTGTGATTATTTATGCTGCCATAAATTTTGTTTATGGAGGAGAACTAGGTTTGGTTGAATGAACTATCTTATTAACTGGAAATTGTTTAGTCACTGAAGGGAGAATTCTAATATGGTTTATATTGTAGGGGTTGTGATGCAATTATGATATTGTTATCCTTCCGTGATTTCTATGTAAGCATGCCTTATTATATTACTACCAGGAGACTAAGTTTTAAATTATATCGGTATGCTTATCACCATGTTGTTTTGTGACTTCAATATGTTGCATGAGACTTGCCATGTTTTAGGTAGTATGTTTTTCCAGTACTTCACCATATTGATAATGCACCTATGTGGTCACTATAATAATCCAACTTCTAGTCGGGGGAGCAAATGATGTTTTGTAGGAGTAAGACTCTTAGTTAGAGTATGCTGAGGGTGATGACATGGGCCATTAGCGGGCCATTGCTTGGGGTTGGAATTTTTATCTTTATGATTAAGAGTTAGGCTAACCGGCTAGAGGTGTTTTACCCACTACACTAGGAAGTTTTGTTATTCCAATTATTTAAACTCTTGGCTCAATTTTCTGTAATTAGGTTTGTAAACTATCATACTCTTTCTATCTATAATATTGTTCTTGCCCTTATTATCTTATACTATCGCATTATATTATGAGTATGCATCTTTTCATTCATTGTCTGTTTTGCCTTATATCAAGCATGGGCTAGGTGACGATTAGAAATCTCTCATAGTTGATGTGGCGGTAACATTCCCCAATTTTATTTTCCCAAACATTTCCACATTATCTTAAAAATGAAATTTTCTAGTTAAAAAAATTAGGGGGGGTTACAATTAACCTCATATCACATCATTTTTGTAACCTTATTTTTTGGAGTAATTGAGTTGAAAGGTAAAAACTAAATGATATAACCTTCATTCACCTTAATTAATCCCAATTCAAGTAAAATTAAAACTATGTTCGCCCAAATTAGATTAATATTATCAAAAAAATATTTTAAAATATTTACCCTAATTCACCTTCATTTTCCTCACTTAAGTAATTTTTTAATGTTTATCCTCACTCTAATGCACCCCAATCCAAACTAACCATAAGGTTGTGTTGATATGTTTCATTTAATAGACTACTTAATAGGGTTGAAATATAAATTTAGGATTCTAAAGGTGTAATACCCCAAATTTTAGCTAACCCTAATATCAAGTAATTAATATCATAACCTAATTTTATCTTCAAGAAATTTATGTTTCTATCTTACCTTAACTCCTTAAACCTAAATCTTAGCTTAAGCCTACTTTTTATTTTGAGTAGTTAATATTTTTTCTAACCTAAAACTAATCTCGAATAATTATTTAATTTAATTATCCTAATACCCTAATCAAAATTATTTTTAATCTAAACCCACAACACCACTTCACTTTTCTCCTTTTTCTTTTTCTTCTCATTTTCCCTCATACTTTTTTTACCCCATTTTCTTCTCTTCCCCTTCAACTTCGTCTACCATTCCTGCCTTCTACCTATCAACTCCCCCTCTTCTGCTTAAGGGTCTGCATTAAAAATTTTTGAAGATAACCCATCCATGTGCGCATGTGTGTGTACATAAAAGTCGAGCATTTAATGCTCCTACTCTCCTATCTACCTTTTGATTCTATAAAACCAAACCACCATCTTCTTACTCCTTCCATACTCTTTACCTTTGCAAAAACCACCACAAAAAGCCACCTCCGACAACCCCACCCGAATCACCCCACTCCCCTTTGGTCACTCTTTCCGAGTTTAGCACCTAGCGACCAGCCAAAACCACCAATGCTTCCCCCTTCCCTTTGGTATCCTGCACAATGGTCTCTCTTTCTTTTTCTTCCTTGTTTGTGGCCAAAATAGCCAAAGCTAATCCCTCCCCTTCAGTTGTCTCCATTGCAATCATCTTCCCTCTTTTCCCTTCCTTGTTGCAGTAACTCTCACCTCAGCCAACCCAATCCTCTTTGGCAACATTGGTTGAAGCTTTCCCCCTCCATTTTAGTAGCCACGACTACTACACTCTTCCTCCATTTCAACACCTCCAACCTTACTACACCACCCCTTCAACTTGCACCACTGAACACCAGCCCACTTATTCTGCCTCCTCCACCATATCACCTTCCCTAGCAACAACAAGTTGTGTCATTTCTCACCCTCTATTCCCCACGCCAACCCCCATTTCCCCCTTTACTTGGTTATGTAAGTTTTTCTTAAATAATACCCTTCTTGGTTCTGTTTTCTTCCATTCTTTTGCTCTTCCTTTTTCTTTAAAATTCCTTAGTTGTATGGTTTAATCCTAATGGTGTTTTGTTATTTGATTTATTAAGTGATTTTTCTTAAGTTCTGGAAGAAGTAGATTAGGAGTTACATGCTTAGAGCCTAGAGTAATTTTTAGTAAGGATACTTGTCATAGTCTAGGGTTTTAATTGTATAGTGTTATGCACGTTTTTGTATCATACCATGTTCATGTTATTATGTGAATTAATATATGTTGTTAATGTTATACCATGCGTTTGATATTATATGTTTAAAAATGAGTAAGTAAAGATTATGCAGTATTGTTATTTTATGTGGAAAAGCCCTTGATGTGAAGTAAATGATATGATGAATGTGAAATGAGTATGATAAGGTATCTGGAGGAAAATGTGTATTAGAGGATAATGTTACCAAACATATAAAATTTGCATGAAATCAAGGTTTTGTTATCAATGAGGGTATTTTGGTCAATGTGGGTTAAATATGAGAATCATGGTATTTTATAGTGTTATATCATCTGAAGTATGTAAAGGAAGTTACATTAAGTGTTAAGAGTAATTGAGAATTACCTGAGTTTGATAAAGTATGAAAATTGTTAATTTGGGAATAGTAACCCTAAATCGAGAAGGCTATTATCACATGTGTGAAATAGTATTTAGTGAATATATATATAATCTGGTAATTGTTTGAGCCCTATAGGAAAATTTATGTTGGATATGTGAACATAGGGTTTATAAGCTCGGGAATAGTAACTTTTGATATAGGGCTATTATCACATGTGAAAGACCATAGACTTAGGCCTTAAAATTTGAGTATGTTGATAATTATAATATTTGATGAACAGGTACTAAGTTTGGTGGTTAAAAGAGTGACATGAGAAAAGTTATAATAAAAGTGTGAAATTAAGGTTTTGTAGAATATAAGGGTCTTACCTACTCTAAAAATGTTTTGTACTTATCAAATCAATCATGAATAAGATATTGATCATTTAAAGTGAAATATCACGTTAGTTGGACTGAGGTATTTTATAGGTCCATTCCACTAAACGATAATAGTGACTTAGGAGCATGTTGCCTTGAGAGATATTGGATCCGTTCCGCCGAATGATAATAATGGCTCAATTGTGCCGTTGAAAGGTGCTTCAGTTTGTTCCACAAGATTAAGAATAGTAGGGGCTATACTTATCATGAATAAGAATATGATTTGAGACAAGTAATCTCATAGATACGATACTAATAACTTAAAGTGAAAGAGTACATGAGTCAAGACTGTGGTGTTGGATCCATTCCACCAGATAACAATAGTAGCTTAGGTTTGTTTTCCTTGAGAGGTGCTTTAAATCATTCCACCAATTTAATAATAGTGGCTTAGGAGCATTCTACCATGAAAAGTGTTGGATCCATTCCACCGCATGATAATAGGAGCTTAGGTGTATTGTCCCTGAGAGGTGCTTTAGAATATTCCACCAATTTAAGAATAGTAGAGCCTCTAAACTCAATGTAAATAAAAGAATGGAAAATTGTTATATCTAATAAAAAGGTTTGTATCATTCCATATCTTATGATTTCTTATAGGTATTGCATGTGTACTTATTCTTTTCTATGCATGTGTATATTTAACTATATTCATGATTCGATAGTATTGTTACCTTACTCAATATATAGCATATTGACCACTCTTTTTTATGGGTGCCACTAATTCCCATGAATAAAAGATCTTGATGCTTTTGTGTAGGTCTTTGAGGATCAGCTGGATGATTTTGTTGCTTTTGATGCATTGTGTGGGGAAGAGTGACCTTTTATTTGTACTAAGTGTTTGGGTAAAGAGTTATGTTATCCGAATGATGTTTTTATCTGGATATCTTTTGGAATCTTTTATCCATGGTATCCCTTAGTTTGTATTCTATTATTATATCCTGGAGTTAATCTCTATACTCATATTTGTATTTATAAAATCTCCTCTCATTTTTAATTACCTTATTTTACTATGAATAGTTTCAGCCTTATGATTGATGTAAGGATAGTATGGTAAATCACACTTATGTTAATTACAACAGTAATACCCAATATTTTAATTATACGCTGTAAATTGAAAATTTTTAGTAGTAAAATTTGGGGTGTTACAAAAGTGATAGTTAAAAGTACTTCATCTCCTACATCCTAAAATTAAGGGGATAATTGATTCTTGAAACTCTATGCAACACATTCATTTTTACCACCAGAAAATGATTTTAATTAAAAATTTGTAGAAGCTAAAATAGAAAATGAAGAAAAACATTGTCACAATTGACATGGAAAAAGGTGTGACCAACATAGGGATGGCAACGGGGCGGGTTGGGGACGGGGACCCCATCCCCATCCCCGAACCCGATAAGGAAAATAATCCCCGAACCCGACCCGATCCCCGATCTCATCCCCGATCCTCAAACTATTTTTTTATATTATATTTTTAATTTATATTCTATTAAAAAATTATATTATATATACATATATAATTATATAAAAATATATATAAAAAAATTTTGGGGCGGGTTCGGGGATGGAGAACCCAAACCCGTCCCCGAAAAAATCCCCGTTAAGAATCCCCGAACCCGAACCCGATCCCCGAATTCTCTCCTCGAACCCGAACCCGAATGGGGAATCCCCGACGGGCCCCGAACCCGCGGGGAAAATTGCCATCCCTAGACCAACACCTAACTTATGCAAGATTGGGTAATGGATTATTTAAAAATTTAATTAGGATAAGGAAAGAACACCAAATATAATATAAAGTGTTTTAAGTTATGCAAGAAATACTACATCAAATTTGATGAATGTGTAAGAAAATTTTAAGAGAAATAATTCTACAAATGAATCCCACATGGGAAGATTACTCTAAATTCATCTACACCTTCAGCCAAACAATATAAGGCATGCAAGGTCAAGTAGAAAGCTAACAAGAGGTACACCAAGAACAATATGCTAGGGTTCACCAATGAATATATGATCACATAAGGTTAAGATTAAAAAATCAAATGTTAACACCAAGCATGGGAGAAGAAGAAGAAGAAGAAGAGAATAAAACTAAAGCTAAAACAAAAATGACTTCCTAACTCACATTTCCTCACAAGGCTAATCTAGATTTTCAAATTGATTCAAAATTAAATTGAAATGAATCTAAATAATTATAAGAAAAGTTTGAAACCTTTGAAAATTGAGTCTAAAAATAAAATTCCATGCTTGAAAAGTGATCATCCTAGCTAGATGAGTGGCTAATCAAATGAAGTACAAATTGTAATTGGAGTCTGGCCTCACACCAGTAGTCAATATTTTTATCTCTCCAACTAATTACTTACAACTGATGTGGGGTCGGGATGTTACACTATGTCTCCTTTTGGTATGATGTTTAGGTCGACGGTTCAAATATCTAAAACTATATTCAAAGACCACCAGAGTAAATAGACAAAAACTTAGTGTGAGATATATTATTATGAATAGATAATGGAACTTTCAACATCTCTTTATGCTCTTAACTCAAGTGATTATTTACACCATTCATGGTATTACACACTCGTGATATTCAACACAAACATGAGAAACCCTGTTGAAAATTTACTTCAATTGAAGTCTTCTCTAATGGCTCAACATACACTTGTCTTTTATGCACTTGCATTCTAATAATGAAGAATGGAATTGAATTTGGCATATGGATTCTCAACCCAAATATGATTCATTTTTCATATTCTCCTCCTTGAACAACTTCCAACAAAAGTATTTCTATCCCAAAAATGCATCATTATAAACATATTTAATCTCTGTCTACTGGCACCTAAAACTTATATCAATTACACACATGTTTAGAGAATGTGAGTTTTGGAGAACATTCAAAAGCAACCACATTATTGACTTATAAGATCAGCCAACTTTTAAATATTTACTTGATCTAAATAGTTTCTCTTCCAAAGAAAATTCTTGAAAAATACCTTTGATAAATGTCACAATTTAAAAATTAAAGCTATTTAGTATAATCATAATTGTTAGGTGTTTTATGAGCTACATTAAACCCTATTCAAAAGGAGAAGTTGTGAATGGACTTTTTAGAAGGAGAATTGATATAGATTATGCCGTAAATAAACTATTTCTGTAAGTTTGGAACCTCTTCCACTTAGTTTTTTCAAACTAACCATTAATAGGTTTGTCTTGCTCAAGGTAAATTTAGGGTTGTTTTGGTTATTAAATATCACATAAGGACTTCACGATTTATTGGAATTGCTACGAGTCTAATGGCTGAAGCTTGTGCTTCCCATGATAAAATAAGCATTTTAAAAGCATTAGAAGTTCAAAATCTTATTATATATTCTTCTAAAATCTTGTCTAATCATATTATCTTCTTAAAAAAAACCCTTCATTCATATTATTAGAAATTTAAAGTATTAGAATGTGATGCATCATCCTTATTGTAAATTCTTTAAAAATCTTCATCCACTAATATTATTTCATCTTCATTGTGTGACTGTAAGAAAATTTGACGGAATTCACTAAGATTTGCAAGCTAACCAAGTTGTGGATAAGCTGGCAAGTTTTGGATCAAATATGGCTTGTAACTTATAGACTTTATCGACTAGTTATTTTGAGTTTCAGTCCAAGATGAGATCAATATTCTGGTATTTGGTCTAGGTTTCAGTCTCGAAGTAAAGAAATTTTGGTCCTTAGCCGGCTTTGGTCTTATCAGGTTTGGTCCAATCTTCTAGTTCAATCCAAACTCTCATTAATATTTTATCTAAAAACTATATACTTTTAATATAAAAAATATATAATTTATTAATTTCGGTCCTAACAAGTCTTGGGCCAATAATTTCATTCCAGTCCCTAGTCCTAACTTAAAAAAATTTTGGCCTTTACCCAGGTTCCGCTTTGTTCTAAGTCCATCCGATCAAGTCCGGTCCAGTTTTATATCGGTGCACACCCCTAGCCATAGCTACACTTAAACCATTTTTTTTTGTTAATTATAGTACTGGTGAATAAGGATATCATTTTAGGTCAAATATCAAGAAGGTTCACTTAAGTCTAGCTATCACACAAATAATAAAATAAATGCTCTAAATCACACAAAAGCTAATAATAAGAAAAATTTAATTATGGAGGTTTAACATAGAAAACAATAAAAATCAAATGAAATAAGAAAATGTGGATGAATGTAAATAAGACAAAAATGCTAGGGAATCAATTTGCACCACTATATTAGGTCAAGATAAAACAAATAATTCCTATGTAATCTATTAGTCATAAGAAAGAGATTAACTAATTTGTAAGGCAGAAGTAGATCAATACAACTTATATTAATTTTCTAAATCATTTTAATATGACAAAACACTAATATCAAATCCTATGAAATTCTAGCAATATTGTATCAACAAGTGTCTCCTATATTCTATTCGATCCAATACATTAAGAATAAATGGAAAGATGCCAATGTAAGTACCCAAAATAGTACCTCAAGCAGGTTTAGTTGTATTCCCTTCCTGTGACCCACATGTATCTAAACATTCCACGACTCTAGTTAGAATCACAAAACTATTAAATAAATTGCTATATAACTTAGCTTTAATTTATACATACGAATTCTAGCATATGTATATAATTGCCTATCAAGAATATAATCCTACATATTATCACAAAAAAGAAGCTATAACGAGGCGTGCATCATATAAGCCATAGTTGATAGAATCAATCACACCCACACACCCACATATAATAACACATAATGTAGAGTCAAATGACAACCTCATGATATATAGAAAATAGATAAATTATAGTTCATATATCAAATCATAGTTTAAGGTTTTAATGTCATCCCTAACAAAAGGAAGTTAGTTTATAATTATGTATAAATATATTACATAAGGAATATATAAGTCAAATTTTATGTAAAAACCCCAATAAATATAATGGCATACTTATTTTTACACAGAAACTCACAACTTGACCCTAATACCCTAAAGTTTATATAAACCCTAAAACTACCAAATTCCAACTTCCACCATACTTAACAAATTCACACATAATCTCCCATACATTAGTATCATTTTGAATATATGATTATCCTTAATAGAGAAAAAAAGACCATAAATCCCTAAGGTCGAATCGTCCACGTGCTAAAAACCACTAAAAAATTTCCAACATCAACTTATTTGCAACACTAAATACTAGAGGATAATTTAATACACTTAAACATATAACTGTTAAAAATAATAAGTTATATTATCATGCTTGGAATTTTAAGATAAATTCTAGCATTACCTAAAACATGGAATGTCGCATAAAATCATAAAAACACATAAAATCATGAATTTATAATAAAATGTCAAACCACAAGTTAAATAAATGTAAACATGATTTTGTTGCAAAAAATAATTTCTAGCATGGAGTTACATAAAAAGAAGACATAGAAACACAAAGCCTTAAACTAGACACGTGTATCGTTACCAATGACTACACCAATCTCTTAGAAAACTTACTCTAATTACCTACTTCTACACCTTGATCACCTAAAATAAGAATAGAAAAGGACTAGATAGAAGGATAACACAAAAATTTATAATTAGGAAATAAAATTAGAAGGGAGAAAAGAACCCTCAAGCTTTAAAATAGGGGCTTGAATACATTTTCATCAGTGTATGAATTAAACCCTCTTTTGCTTAAATAACTACCAAAATGTTAAATTTTAATACTTTAAAAGTAGAAAAATGATAATAATGGAGATAATAAAATCAAAAGAAGTTTGGTGGTCAAGGAGAGAAGGAAAGAGAAAGGCACAAACACAAGAACAAGTAAAAGCTAGATGAGAGAGGAGAAAACAAAGAAGAAGTGTGAGATTTGATTTAGTGTAAAATGAACAACCAAAGGGGAATAGAGCACCCCTTTAGGTTGTTGACAAGGAAACAATATGATTGGAAAGGTTTCTTGCAAGCAAGAGGAATGGTGGGAGTGATTGACTTAGGTGAAAAAGTGTAAGAGAGTTAGTGGGATATGATTGAATTGATTATGGGTGAAAATTTAGTTGATTGGGCAAGGATAAGGTGGGATATGACCATGAGGGGTATGAACATAATATTTTTGAAGTAAAAATTCCTAATAAATTCAAAAATAATTAAAAATAATTTAGGTAGGCTAGAATGTTCAAGAAATAGTTAAAATGGAAACAATAATCAAATAATTCCAAAAAGTTATGAAAAATTAAGAAAAAAGTGTGCAACTAATATAATAATCCAAATATATTTAAAAAAATATTGGTAATATTAATTTATTTAGAGTAAAAATAAAAAAGAATAGTGATAATTACCTAGCTTTGATTAACTATTGGGTGACATGGATGAATAGGTTTGGAAAGTTGCTAGCCGGACAACCACCAATTGATGGAATTAAAAGTGAAGGGTTCAAAGGATAGAGAGGTAAAAATAAAAGTTTATGGGTTTGGTAAGGTGACTAATAAATTATTAAGGGTTAATGAATATATTAAGGAACTAATCACTCAAAAATTAGGGTTAGAAAATTTTAGAATATTACAAAAACTTTCTTGAAGGCTTCTAACGATGCAAGTAATTAGGGAATAATACCGCTTTAATGATTAATGTTGATGTGTTAAGGAATCATGAATAGTAACTAATATATCATAGTGATTGTGGTGTGGTTTATTTTAGTAAATGTTATTTCATATCAATACTTAGACTAATGTGTATTAATGAGTATCAATGTGCATTAGTGTGTATCCATCATATCCCATTACTACATTACACACCAATAATCTAAATATTTAATATGTAATAGCCAAAACTTTATTCGATGTTACAAATGATACCTATAGGGTATAGACCTAAGAAATAACTAAAAAGGGTATAATTGATGCTAAGAAAATTATTATAAGTAATATTGGGCTCACTACCATCATTATATTCATACTTTGTCAATCCCAGTAGTGTAAGTATTTATAATTGTAATACCCGATGTTTTGAACACAAGAGTTTTCATAAAATATTAGTTTCATGATCATAAATAAGTATGTATTTATCAAGTGATGTCATTTTCTTAAGTGTTATAAATCATTATAAAATTATGTTACATAATATATTGTTACATATATAGTGCTTTATTAGATATTGTTTGAGCCATGTGATATTATGATTTTCATTAAAGGTTTTCATAATATATTTAAGTATAAATTACTATTCCTCATATACTATTTTTTCCTTAAGTTATAAAATATTGTTGGACTCATAACATATAATCATAGTTTATAGTTTCCACCTAACATAGTTATCCTCAAAATTATTGTTAGGCTCATATGATATTCATATACTACTATATATTTGACATGTGGTGTTAATATTAATATCATAATTTTTCTCAATAATAATAATAATAATAGTTTATATAATATAAAGTTAAGATTAAATTTTTAGTGGTTATAATAATGAAAATATTAACCATTTAAAATATAGTTCTTATTGTGTACATATATAGTAAATAAATAATGTAGTAGAATATAGTTTTTTTACTACTCATGTATATTCAATAAATGATAAGCTATTAAGAGAGTTATAATAATAAACATATTTAAGAGCTAATTACTCAGTTAAAGGATGTTTTTTTATCAAATAGGTCATCGAATGAGTTAATTTATAATTATTTATAGCTTATTCCTAATAAATTAGAATATTCTAGAATTTTATCTAACTGAAACATATCTCTATAACTCTATCTCTTAGAAACCCTACCCTTATATTATTTAATATATCTATTAATTTGTAAAACACATAGAAGCTGGTGTGCATTAGAAGATGAAGAATAATTAACAAACGAGTGAGAAAAAACATAAAATAGTAACTACAAAGTGATTATGTCGACCAACACAAAGGTAATAAGTTATATTCTATTTTTTCCTTATTTACATACCTAATATCCCTACATTAAATTAATGAATTTAACCTATAATGTTAATTTAATTAATTGAGGTTCAAATAATTAAATACTCAAAATGAAGTTTCAATGCATCTTCTTGGTCAAATTCAAACTAATACAATAGGTTTCTTTCAATTTGATAGGCTTAATAGAAGATTCTATCAGGATATGCATTTTGGGTATTATTTGACAGAGGAGAAGTATCAAGTCGTCATCCAGTTGCTAGCAGGATTGTTGGTAAGAAGGAGTTAACTAACAGTAACAACCAAAGGCAACAAATAGGGGTCATCAACTAGAAATAATTGTCAAGGCCCATCGGCTAGTTCTTCAGTCAAAGGGTTGTGTATTGATGGAGCAAATACTAGAGGTGTTACCTAGGGCCGTTAGCAAGAACACAAGAAAAGTGTGTCTGCTAGGACAAAAACTAAGGGCATGTCTGAAGACCATTACTGAGTGAAGATTAGATGTTAGAGAGTGGCTAGGAAATCCCTTGTAATAACAAATTTGGGATTCATTTGTATAGAATTTAATAATTAAGTTGTAACATGTACATCTCCTTTTGTAAGAAAGATAGGTGTATAAGTCAGACAACCAATGATGGTGGCGTATCCTAGCTAAATAAGTAGGACGGTGTAAAAGTCCTTCATCTACCCATTGTATAGGAGTGTGAAAAATGGTGGGCAAGCTCCTATTTTTTTCTCTAGATATTCATACTCAATAAAAGTATCATACTTTACCCTCCTATAAACTCTCATTCTTTAGTATTTGATATACATTCGTACATTTTGTTTATAACTGTGTAGTTGGTGAAGGGAAATTATTTACTATTTTTCTCAACAATTGGTATCAAATCTTGATTCAGAATCATGGTAGCTAGTAAACTAGTCGATGGCGAAAAACATGAATTATAAGACATGGAAAACCAAGATAGAAGATCTACTCTAGGCAAAGAAATTGGCAAATCTAATAAAAAATGAAGGGGTCATGCTTGAGAGCGTGAAGGAAAGAGAAGGGGAGTGGAGGAATCTTGATAGAAGAGTATATGGTTATATATATTAATGGAAGGATGACAACATCATTCATTATGTTGAGGGAGAAAACACATCGTATAGAGTGTGGTCCAAGCTAGATTAGCTTCATAAAATGAGAAGGCTAAAAACAAGTTGTAACTTATGAGTAAGCTATATAAATTGAGATATGAAGATGGGAAGCCTATTGAAACACACCTTAATGAGTTATAGAGCATATTCATCCAATTGAATAATATGGAGATAGTGTTCAGGGATGAAGTAAAAGCTCTAATGGTCCTAGGTTCTCTACCTAAAAGCTTGGAGGCTCTCTGTGTGTCTCTCAAAAATTCCGCCTTGGGTAGAAAGCTCATAATGCCATCGGAGACAACATCACTTCTTAGAGAAGAAAAGATAAGTGGAGGTAGTGTGGCCTCATCATCATATTCAGAGCCATCTACAGTGGGTTGAGGGAGAGTCGAGGATGGGATGCAGATAAGTAGGTTTAAGAGTAGAACGAGGAATTCAAAGAAGAAAAAATCTTTCTTTCGTTATAGGAAGCTTGGTCATTCGAAGAAGGATTTTTGGGAGTTAAAGAATGATGTAAAGGGGAAGGGAAAGTTAGACGAGGAGACAATAACCATAATTGATAATGAATTGATGGTTATCTTGGAACATTTGAATTTTTGCACGAGCATATCATGTGCAGACACCAATTGGGTGATGGACACAACTTCATCCTATCATGTTACCTCGCACAAGAAGTTCTTCTCCTCCTACAAATCTAGGGAATTCATTAAGGTGCTAATGATAAATGATGGCACCTTGTAGAAGTCAGACATGTTAAGGGCTGTAAACGAGCCGAGCCGAGCCAAATACCCCTAGGCTTGGGCTCGGCTCGTTTAACTAAACGAGCCTAAAATAATGTTTGGACTCGGCTTGTTTAACTAAACAAACGAGTCGAACTGAGCTTTTAACGAGTCGAGCCAAAGCCAAAAAATGAACCGAGCATAACTTTTTTGAGTTCGGGCTCGGCTCGTTTATCACTTGTAGGATTGTTTAACTAAATGAACGAGTCGAACCTAGCCGAATACCGAACTGACTCAGCTCATTTACAGCCCTAGACATGTTCCATACTCACAGATTAGCCTCATCTTAGTTGGAAAGCGTCCATGGAAGTTGACAAAGGGGTCTATGTTAGTGGTTTGGGGAGCAAGTGTTTCTCTTTATATCAGACTTAGGTAAAGATGAGTCCATCGACTAAGGTAAACTCTATGGAAGGCTCTTATGATGTATAACATAATAGGCTTAGCTATAAAAGTAAGAAGGGGATAAAGCTTTTTAGGAGCAAAGGGGCTCTCCCAAATGTTCAAAGGGTTAAGGTTGGTCAATGCACTCACTGTGTATTAGGCAAACAAAGTTAAGCCTACTTTGTCGAATATGTAGCCGGTCAGGTAAAAGGAGAACTTGATATGGTATTCTCAGATGCATGTGGCCCAAAAAAGGTGAAGTTATTTCACAGATTGTCATACTTTGTGACATTCATCTATAACTTATCAAGGAAGGTTTGGGTATATCCCATGAATAACAAGAATCAAGCATTAATCAATTTCAAAATCTTTCATGCTAAGGTAGAGAATAGAGGTGGATAACTTGGTCCGTTTGACATATATTATAAGGCTCATGAAATTCGACATGAAAATTTTATTCCTAAAATCCTTAGCATAATGGGGTAGTGGAACTAATGAACCACACACTAATGGAGACAATAAGGTTCCTACTCTCACATTCCAAGCTTCCAAGACCATTTTAGGAGGAAGCTTTACAAACTACATGCCACCTTATCAAATTGTCTCCATCAAATCCTCTAAAGATGATGTGGATGACGGAGTCTGGCTTGGCAGGGACATAAGCTACAACTACTTGAGGATGTTTCATTGTTGGACATGTGTCCACATACCAAGGGATGAGAGGAAAAAGTTAGATAATAAGGTTCATTAGTGTGTGTTAATCAAATATGGTAAAGAGAAGTTTAGCTACAAATTGCACGACCTAATAGTTAAGAAGATCATTCAAAGTAGAGATTTTGTGTTATTTGAGGATTAAAACATAAAAAAATTCACTGAGTATAGATGGTTAGAGGCATAAGTTGATGATATTTTAGAATCTAGTAATGATTCTAAAATAAATGGCTTGATGGGAAAGGAAAATCCAAGAGGAGTGACCGAGACACACTCCAACTCAGAAGAAGAAATGCCAAGGCAACATGTTAAGTAATGTACTATCGTACGTACAATAAATTTAATAATTAAATCATAATTCCAAATATGTAGTAAATGGTAAGTAGAAGTTAAACCTATAAGGAATGGTTTATAATTAAGAATTCTATAAGTAATGTCAAAACCCCAATTGTTCAATAGTATCGAGTTCTATCGCTAAATTTTATACTACTGATAAGTGATAAAATGTTGTACTCAATAATGAATGAATAAGGATGGGAGATAATCAATTATGGATTTAGGTTATCGAATAATTATCTAAAAGAGATGTATTCTAATTGCTTTAATGTTGACATATGAAAACTCATGACAATTCATTTCCTTACTTTCCTTTAAATAAATCAAATAAGCTTTCAATTTATGATCTAACTAATTAATAACGTAGGTTAAGAACAATATATTCAATTAATGGTAGCATTACAAACAGAAAGCGATCAACCACAACCATAATCAAACAAGCTCGAATCATGCAATTGTGTGAATTAATAGACAAGACTAATAATTAACCTTTTTCTACTCTGGTGATGATAATTAATAAATAGGTATTAATTCCATCATCCTATATTTGATTATATTTTAGACTAATGAGATGATTAATCTAATTAGTGCAAACTCATAATCTATGATATAAGATTATTTAATTATGTCTATTAATTCAATTAGATGTCACTTAAAATCATAATTTAAAATTATATTTCATATCTGAAACCCTAATCTCGTCATTGATTTCCCCTATCCTTTATAAATATACGCCAACATCTTCATAATCATAACAACATACAAACTAATTAAATATTTCTTAATTAATATCAATGATTAACCACACAACATCAAAGAAAAATTCATGTATGTCAAAAGAATAATGATGGAGTAAGCATAATACACTTGCATTCAAATTCAAATCAACCTTTTATAATTGAAAAATGAATGAAAAAGAACTAATCGACTTTGAATTGCAGAATACCAAGAGTGCATTTGATCTCAATGGATAACGATTAATAGAATTGCAATGATGAAATTTTATAGTAATTATTAAAGAATTATAATCAAAGAAATAAAATAAAATACTCCTTTGCTAAATCAAATATTATCATGACTTATAAAGTCATAAAGTTTTTCCTTCAAAAGGTGAATCCCTCATCTTTAGGTCTCTATTATTTCACCAATAGGATATCACGAAAAAGATAAGTCACATCATATGTGTAACACCCCCAAAATTCACTACTGAAAAATTTCGTTTAAATAAAAGAAAATTAGCGGAAGCAAATTAATAAACCGTGAATTTTGGGAGCATTACCGCCACACTTAGTGCCAGACCAGTTCACTCATACAGTTCCAGTACCAAGTGCTAAGGCTAAAGGAGTGAAATACAATTTTTCAAGAAACTTAAGCATAAATTAATCAGAGTAGCGCGGTAAATAATTTATCAGAGTAAAATCCACTAGTGGAGGTTACAAAACAACACTATATTGAATTTATGAATTTTAAAGAGGCAAATTAAAATCTTAACAAGTCCGGATAGTTCCTTACGCTCATCCCCGAAGCCCACTTGAAAGCATCGAACATGACCTGCAAGGGGCACTGCCCATTGAATAGGCATGGGC
This sequence comes from Tamarix chinensis, assembly GCA_030549775.1. NCBI lineage: Eukaryota > Viridiplantae > Streptophyta > Magnoliopsida > Caryophyllales > Tamaricaceae > Tamarix > Tamarix chinensis. Next base: position 25,718,760 of record CM060181.1, read on the forward strand.
CCCACGAAGGGAACCCTTCAGTACTACGGTACTGAGTAACCCTTTAAAAACGCGCTTAAAGACAGGCACGCAATGTCACACATGATATATTAGGATAACCGTACATAACGACATATGTATATATAACAATCAAATCCATACATTCACGTATTCAACATGTCAATCAGATATTAATGGTGTATACGTCACCTTCATCTTTGTCCATTCACATACTTAACAAGTTAACCGAATACTAATAGGCCATAATGAATAATCGATACTTTAGGGCCTTAAGGCCATTAATCCATCATTAATCAATCATCTCAAATTTTAAATGTCCATGTGAGTGCGGGAACCCCACTATTATAGCCGGTGGACCGGAAGTATATACAGGGCAAAATGCTCCTGGCCACTATTATTCGCCGGTGGATCGGTCTCCAGGGCAGAACGCTCCTGGCCACTATTATTCGTCGGTGGACCGGTCTGGCCCCGACTCACAAGGTGTTCCACTATAAGTGATTAGTATCTTCCCTATATCTTATCGATTTTATATTTGGTTTGCTGAGCACGGAATCCCCCACTATTATAGCCGGTGGACCGGAAATATATACAGGGAAAAACGCTCCTGGCCACTATTATTCGCTGGTGGTTCGGTCTCTAGGGCACCCCGGCTCCTGGCCACTATTATTCGCCGGTGGACCGGTCTGGGCCCGGCTCAGCATCTTCCTCTTTAAGTAATTAGTGTCTTAGACGTATCTTATTCGGAAGTATTTCACCCTTGACATGCATGGCTAACTATATCCACACTTATCCTCTCAGGAGGGCCCGTCCCATATCTTGAGGCTTCTGCACCTCCTAACTCGATGTTCTCCAAAAACCCTAACTCAGGCCTATGTGGCCCATCCTTCTCTGTCGTACACATCCCGACTATTTCAACACCCCACACGTCATGACCCTTAGATCCAATCCTCACTTTCTACCCCACTCATTCTCTTTTACTTTTATTATTTTCTTTTTCTCTTTCCACCTTCTCACATTAGGGTTTCTTCCTAAACCCTAGTTTGGTTTCCTACGCACCCTTATACCGTCCCACTTACTATTTTTCGCCCGAAGCTCCCAGATACCCAAACGACACTTCTGTTACCTTCCTCACACCCGAGGTAACTTTCCATACGTAAAGTCTGCCTCCATGCGGACTCTAACCATCCCATGCGAACCCTAGTTTCTCCCGTACCTACATTAGCCAACTTACTTCCCTTTGGTCATCTTTCTCTCTCATTACTCTTTTTCATGCCTCCATACCCGATTACCACATTAATTATCCTAGCATGCATGTCCCTAAGGGCCACATCACATCACATCATAAAATATAGCATATCCATATCAGCACATACCAAAAGGGCACATGAACACACCTTGGTTCCAAGCCATATCACATGTGAGACAATTAAAATAATAACATATAGATCTCAACATAAAAATTATACAGGGCATTCAAGGCATGTAGGACATATAGCACACATTCGACTTTAACTACACCCTTACTCGGTTTAGGTTACCGAGCTATCTTTCACATAAATTAGGCCACTAAATACCCTTTATAATCGTTACACTTAATATATTTCCCATCTAGTTTGTTAGATTATCAATTTACCCATTTCCTTTATTATAATCAACAAATCACCCATTAGTTGGTCAAATTACCAATTTACCCCCGTTCATTATCCTAATTACCAAATTACTCCTCTAGTTGGTTAAATTACCAATTTATCATTTTATATGATCATAATTACCAAAATACCCTTCTCCTTTATTAAAATTACCAAAATACCCTCTAGTCGGTTAAATTACCAAATTACCCCTCACATTTGTCATATTTACGATTTTACCCTTCTCCATTATTAAATCATCAAATTACCCTTTAGTTATTTAAATTATTATTTCTACCCTTCTCAATTATTATAATTACCAATTTACTCCTTTCCAATTTCCACTTTTACCCCTTTGATTTACAAATTACCATTTTACCCCTTCACCTTCAAATTTACCATTTTACCCGCTTAACTTCTAAAAATTACCATATCGCCCTTTTACTTATAAAATTTCCATTTATCCTTAATTAGGAAATTACTATCTTACCTCTTTTAATTCTCAAATTTTCATTCTACCCGTTATCACAAAATTGCTATTTTACCCTCTAATTATAAAATTACAATTTTACCCTTTTATTACAAAATTACCAAATTATCCTTTTTATTACAATTTATGAAATTACCCTTTCGTTACAAATTTACCAAATTGCCCTTTTATGATAAAATTTCCATTTGGCCCATTTATTACAAAATTACAACTTTAACCTTTTAATATAAAACTACCATTTTGCCCTTTTCTTACAAAATTACCATTTTACCATTTAATCATAATTACTATTTTACCCTTTATTCATAAAATTACTATTTTGCCCCTTTAATTACAAAATTACCAAATTACCCTTTTATTTCAAAATTACCAAATTTCCCTTTTAATTCAAATTTACCAATTTATCCTTTCACTTACAAATTTACCATCTACCCCTTATTACTCCACTTGTATTAAATTATTATTATTACTACATAAAATATTAACTTTAATCCCTCATCTTTGATTCTTATAATTAATGTAACATTATTAGCATCCATATATATATTATAGACCATAACCGTGTACAAGATACATTAATAAAATTCACTAAGGCTCACAAAATACTAATCATGCAATAAAGATCACAATACCATAATAAAACATGGATAATACTTAACATTTTCATTAATAACCAACTTCTACCTTAAACAATTTCTCCAAACATGGCACATAATCTATCATACTTCCTTTTCATCAACCAACTCAAGAAAACATATATAGTATACTAGACAACATATATTAAACATAATACACATTAAAATTGCCTAATGTGCTAACATACGTTAATCCATATATTTAAGCGGGATTTAATGGTTACCTCGATTTCGCAAAACGAACCTTCCGGTATTCTGGTTAACGGTTCAAGCTTTGATTACAAAAACCAATACCTAAAAATAATTCAAGGCTCATTAGATTAGAAAAGATAAAAACCAAATCATAAGGCTTATAACACTTAATTACTCAAATAATTAAACTAAAATATTTTTATACCTTAAAAATATTACACAAGTAAACCAAAGAGGGCAGCAGCTCATACTGCCCATGCAGCATGAGCTGCATGTAGAGAAGAATAAAAAGGAGGGGCTCAAAGGTGGTAGAAGTAGGGAAAATGGGTATTTTCGGGTTGGTGGTTTGGGGCTAAGAAAGGAGGGGTTTCGGGGAGGATTTAGGGCAAGGCAATGGACCAGCGGTGGAGAGGGGGTGTAAGTGGTTGTCCGGGATGGGTTGAAGGTGGCTAAGGGAGGCGGATGCGGCGGCAGCAAGGCTGCGAAGGTGGCGGTCGAAGTGGGGTGTCGAGGTGCAGGCTGGCGAGGAAGGAAAAGAGAGGGGAAAAATGAGGGCTTGAAGGTGGTTTTCTCGGCCAAAGGAGCATTGGGGGTGGTAGAGGGGGTTGCAGGGATTATTTTGGTGGTTCGTGTGGCGGCACAGGCGGCGTAACGGCGGCGAATCGGGGCATCACAGGGTGCTTGCCGAGAAGGGGTGAAAGGGGAGAGAAAAAGAAGAGGAGAGGAAGAATGGGTTGCGGAGTGGCTCAACGGGGACTGTGGTGGTTCGAGGGTGAAGCAAAGGGTGGAAGTAGGTGGTGCAGGTGGTGGTTGAGGCGGCGGAAGTGGCGGAGCGGCGGGGGCGAAACAAAACAGGGGGGAGAGAAGGGAGGAGAATAATGGGAGAAAAGGAGAGGCTCGTGAGCATGGGGGAGGCTCGAAAAAAATGCAAAAAGGGCAGGGAAGGAGGAATAAATAGAAGAGGATGAGAAGGGAAGGGATAGGGCGGCTCGAGGGGTGTCGGCAGGGTGGTAGGGGAATGGGGGTTGTAGGGAGAGGGAGAAAAAGATGGGCAGCAGGGAGAGGGAGAAGAGAGGGAGACAAGGGTGGTGGGACCGGTATGGCCGGAAAACGACGAGAAGGAGAGGGAGGGAGACAGGGGAGGTCAACGGGGGAGGGGAGCAGTAGGTCGAGCGGCGAAAATCTCGCCGGTGATGGAGGAAGAAGACGAAGGAAGAAGGAGGGAGTGTCGGGGGGCTGTGTGCGCGAGACGGACTGTAATGCCCCGAATTTTTAAAAGCTTATATTTTAATAAAGAAATTTTATTTTGGATAAATTAGCCTTTAAATCTTTTAATTTAATTATTTTGTATATTTTGAGTATATAAATTTGGATATAAATATTTAATAAAATAAAATAAATTTATTACCCAAAAATATTTCACCTTATTATTTATAAATTAAATTATTTTAATTAAAATAATTTTTCCCTTCCCTTTTTTTTTTCCTTTTTCCTTCTCTTCCCTTTCTTTCTTTTTCTTTTTCCCTCCTCGGGCCGCCGGTTGGCCGGCCTGCTTCGGCCTGCCCGTCACCCCCCCTTCCTGCGCCTTGGGCCACTGGCCCACTTCTCCCTCTCCCCCTCAGCCCTCTCCCGCGTGCCCAGCCCGGCCGGCTTCCCCCCCTGCTTTTTCTTTCTTTTCCCCTGGGCCGACCGGCCAGCTTTTTCTCCCTTTTTCCCCGACCGGTCGGCCTACTTTCTTCCCTTTCCCCGACCGGCCGCCCATCGCAGCCTTCCTCCCTCCTTCGTTCTTCTTCTTCCCAGGCGGTGACTGCCGCCGACCTGCCTGCTGCTGCCGACCGCCTGCAACCGCCACCCTGCCACACTGTCCCTTTCTCTCTCTCTCTCTCTCTCTCTCTCTCTCTCCCCTCTCCTTTTTCTCCACCTTTCCTTGCCCATAAGTTCGGATCTCCTTCCCCGAGCTCCCTTTTTCCCCCATTTTTTTCTCCCCACCATCTTCTCCCCTTCGTTCGTGCGCCGCCGCCCTCCGCCGATCCGACCGCCGCACCCAGCCCCTAAACCACCTCCTGCACCCTTCTTCTACCACCTGCACCACCCTAATAACCCTCCCGCAGCCTCTTTCTCCCCTTCTTCCATTTTTCTCCCTGTTTTCACCCTTACCACCGAGCCACCTGCAACCGCCTATTCCGCCGCCGTCCGGCCACCTCTGCCACCACCCAGACCACCAATCTCCTCCCTGCAACCCCCTCTATAACCGCCAGGCATTATTTGGCTGAAAACAGCCCTTGAAACCTTCCATCTTTCCTCCTTCTTTTCCTTCCTTCACAACTCCTCCACCTCACCCCTTTCTCGGCCGCCACCTTCGCATCCCTGCTGCCGCCGCCTCCGCCACCATTAGCCACCAGCAACACATCCCCGACCACCTCTTACACCCCCTCTTCACTTCTGCACCATCCACTTGCCTTAGAACCTCCCCCAACTATCTCTTTTTCTAGCCTAAAGTCCCTAAACCGAGCCACCCTTCCTCCCTCCCATTTCACCCCTCTTCGAGCCTCTCCCCTTTCTTCTTCTGCATGAAACTCACGCTGCTCATGCAGCGTGAGCTCTCCTCCATGTAGAAAAAAAAGAGAAAAAGAAATGATTTGGCTAATTTCTAAGGTATAATGGTGTTTTATATTAAGTATTTTTACTAATTAAATTTTATAAAGTTTGATACTTGGATTTTATTTCTAACGTGTATATGATGGATATTATTCTTAGGTGTTGAATTACTGATTGTGCTTGGTAAGGTTTGGTAATTTTGGCGAGATTAAGGTAACCGTTAAATCTCGCTTAAATGCATGGATTAACGCATGTTATCACATTAGGCATTATCAATATGTATTATGCTTGATATATGTTACTTAGCATTATCATATGTGGTTAATGTGGTTGTTGATGAAAAGGAAGCATGATAGATTGATGATGTGTATGGGAATAATATTTTGTGTAATAATTTGGTGGTTAGGGAAAATATAAATTATTATCCATGTTGTGATATGCTATGGTGATTTTTATTACATGTGTAACATTTTGTTAGCATTGGGGGGAGATTTTAAGAATGTATATTGTATATGAGTATGGCCTAAGAGTAAAATGGTGAATGTGTTAATCAAGGGAGAAAATAGTAATTTTGGAGTAGGGGTAAAATTGTAATTTTGTGAACAAAGGATGGAAGAGTAATTCTTGTATATAAAAGGAGCAAGTTGGTAATCTTGTTAAAAAGAATGGCAATTTGGTAAATTGTAATAAAGGGACAATTTAGTAATGTTAAAAAAAAGGGCAAAATTGTAATTTTATAATTAAAGGGCAAAATAGTAATTTTATGATTAAAGGACGAAATGATAATTTTACAATCTAAGGGCGGAATGGTAATTTGGAAATTAAAGGAGGTAAGACAGTAATTTTATAATTAAGGATAAATGGGAATATTATAAGGAAAAGGGCGATATGGTAATTTTTGGGAGTTAAGGGGTAAAATTGTAAATTTGAAGGTAGAGGGGTAAAACGGCAATTGTGTAAATCAAAGGGGTAAAGGTGAACATTGGAAAGGAGTAAATTGGAAATAATAATTATTGAGAAGGGTAAAATAATAATTTAAATAACCAGAGGGTAATTCGATAATTTAATAGTAGAGAAGGGTAAAACGGTAAATATGATAAATGTGAGGGGTAAGTTGGTAATTTAACCGACTAGAGAGTATTTTCGTAATTTTGGATAATGGAGTAGAGTAGTTTGATAATTATGACAATTAGGAAGGGCGATTCGGTAACTTAAATAACAAAAGGGTAATTTGGTAATTTCACCAACCGAAGGGCAATTTGGTAATTTTGACAATGAGGAATGGTAGTTGGTAAATGAGAATAAAGGACGGTGAATTGGTGATTAACTGAATAAAGGGTTAATTTGGTAATTAGGATAAGGAGGAAGGGTAATTTGGTAATTTGTCCAACTCAGGATAATTTATTAATTATAATAAAGGAGAAAGGGGCAAAGTGGTAATCTAACCAATTAAATGGAAAGTATATTAAGTGTAATAATTATTAAGGGGGAATTAATGTCCTAATAAGTATGATAAATAATTTAGTAACCTAAATCGAAATAAGGGACAACTTGGGGATTTTGTAACAAGGAGGGTAACACGGTAATTTATCAAATAAGAAAGGGTAACGTAATGATCTTATAAGTAAAGAGGTAAATAAGTAGTTCGTATCGAGTGTGTCATTATGATTGTGGAATTCGTGACATGGCTCTGTTAGTGTTGATTAACGAGGCAAGAATGTGTGATGATTAGTAAGTATCACGAGATTGAGTTTTAATTCGGAATTAGATGAGTTTAGGATGGCCTTATTGATTCTCCTATGTTATGTTGGATGACCACCTGAATAAGAAATCTCTGAGGATATCTGAACGATTAAAAGAGGATAATTACCTTATTCTTGTGCTTTTGTGATCACCATTAATTAAGACACTATTACTTAAAGTGAAAGACCTCGAGATCGGGAATGGTGACTCCTTAGGGGTCGCTACCCTAAGGACGTGGTTTAGTCCACGATTGTTTGGTATTTGCTGGTGTGCCTTTGTGCCCTAGCCAGGCCCTATATCTACTCTTTCTAGCTCTACGGACCTAGTTAGGGGGTATGCATACTTAAGGATTAGGTGTCCTTGTCGGTAGGGTACTGAGTTAGCTTTATGCACCAGTACGACCAGGGTACCTTTGCGTCCCTGGGTTACTAGTTGAAGGGTACTGAGTTGCTGTTATGCGCCAGTGCGACCGGTGTACCTTTGTGTCCCGGGTTATTGATCTCCCTATCGAGGCAAATAAATATGATTGATGTGCTGATTTAAGAAAGGAAAGATACTATAATTGAAAGTGGAATATTAATGAGCCGGGCCCAGCGATTTATGATATTGAGTACCGGTCCACCGGTTATAATAGTGGCCAGGAGCGTTGTGCCCTGGGTGATGATTCTTTATATATCCCGGTCCACCGGTTATAATAGTGGCCAGGAGCGTTGTGCCCTGGGTGACGATTCTTTATATATCCCGGTCCACCGGTTATAATAGTGGCCAGGAGCGTTGTGCCCTGGATGATGATTTTATCTTCCGGTCCACCGGCAATAATAGTGGAGGTCCCGAGCTCAATAAAAATTTAATGTGAATGAGTTATGGAAAAATACTAGTCTTTGAGACTGTTGATTAATGGCCTCAAGGCCCGAAAAATATCTCGATTACTGATCATGGCCTATTTGATATTGGTTGATTGATTATGGAATATATGAAAGTGAATTTTACGTATACGCCATTAATGTATGATTGAGTTATTGGATGTACCAGGAATTGGATCTGGATACCATGTTTCTACCTATGGTCATATCTGAATGTAGTAGTATCATGTGTAATATGTGTGCCTGTATTTTAAGTGCGTTTTTAAAGGGTTACTCAGTACCGTAGTACTGAAGGGTTCCCTTCATGGGGCCCCTGCCTATTCAATGGGCAGTACCCCTTGCAGGTTGTGTTTCAGGTGCTATTCAAGTGGGCCTTGGGGAGAGCGTAAGGTACTGTCCGGAAATTTTTAGGGTTTTAAATTGTCTCATTTAAATTCAACGTATTTGTTATTTTGTAATCACCGTGGTTGAATGTTTTCTCTTGTAAAGTATTTACTGTGCTACTCTGATATTCAAATGCTTAAGTTCTCGTAAAATTTTATTTTACTCCTTTAGCCTTAGCACTTAGTACTGGAACGGTATGAGTGAACCGGTCTGGTACTAAGTGTGGCGGTAATGCTCCCAAAGTTCACGGTTTATCAAATCGCTTCCGCTAAATTTCTTTTAATTAACGAAATTTTTCAGTAGTGAATTTTGGGGGTGTTACAATATGGTATCAGAGCGGTTGGTCCTCTGGCCACGCTCATTTTTGAAATGTAGAATTTGTTTTTGAAATTTATATTTGATTTTGAAGCATGTTTGACCACACATCCATTCTACTGTTATCTTTTGAATGGGTACCACAAGTTGGTATCAGGTAATTTCTGAAAGCCTTCTTCGGTTTTTAAATATTTTGAGTTGATTATATAAGTAAGTATCAAAGTATTTCATAGAAGTTTTGGTGGTTAAATAATTCTTCTAGAGTTTTTCTCTAAATTCTCTCTTTTGGTTTCCAAAAACCGGATTAGTCCTGAGAGTTGGGTATGGATAGATTGAGTGACCTAGGTTTAGATCACCTAGCTTGAGAAATAGCACCTTCCCTAACACGTTTCTATTTTATAGCTAACTCAAGATGGACCGAGACGAACGAATCAACAACCTAGAGAGAGCGTTCGAAGTACTCGTGGGTTTAGCCCAGCGATCCCCGGTACCCCAGTCTCAAGCTACTGTACCTTCGACTAGCATCGGAGAAGATTGGCTCGATAGAGTTTCACGTCATCGACCTCCGACCTACGATGGGAAGGAAGATCCCGTGGTCTTAGAAAGTTGGGTACGAGATTTCGATAGGACTTTCGAGGCGCTTAACTGTCCTGAGGAACGAAGGACAAACATCGCGGCGTATTTCCTACGAGGACCAGCCGATACTTGGTGGGAAGATCTTCGAACTCAAGAAGGACGACCGGCATCATGGGAAGACTTCAAAACCGCCATCCGTACGCGTTTCTACACGGAAAGTCTCAAGAGGGCCAAACTCAAGGAATTTATGGAGCTGACACAAGGAAACCTATCGGTTCGAGAGTACTACGCACGATTCACGGAATTGCTGAGGTTCGCCCCCGGAATAGCAGCTAGCAAGGCAACGACAATCTTTCAATTCGAGCAAGGACTTCGATTCAACATCCGAAGCATGATGGGCGCTGACATCTTCCACGACCTGAGTACGCTATACGAACGGGCATGTAATGCTGATGCTTTGATCCAAGAACAAGCCTCCATCCTAGGCAAGAGAAAGAACGAAGAGACTGAGACCGAGGCCAGGAGTCATCGCCCCAGTAGCAAAGTTTTGCGGGACCAGTCTCAACTCCAAACCAAAGCTCCGTGTAAGAAGAATCAGAGTATTTCCAAAGCAAAGCCTAGCAAGAGACCGGACCGACACTACCACTGCCGACGTTGCAAAAGAGATCATCCTGGCAAGGACTGCAGGGGAAAACTGATTCAGTGCCATGACTGTGGACAACTTGGGCATAGAAGTTTTGAATGCTACAGCGCGCCCGTGAAGGAGTTCCAAGGCCCCAACAGCCATTGGTTCGGCAAGATCAAGCGCTAGAGTAATACGTTTAGCCTCATTAGCCAAAGGAGACGAGCAAGCATTCAATCATAACCTAACCTCTTCAAGCTTACCTTCAAGTTCCTTGTAGTGGTTGTATTGCTTTTCGTGTGTGTAATTATTTTTTTTCCTTATTTAAGTAAGTTTTTCTTTAAGGGGGTAGTTACCCCCCAAGTAACTTAGGATCCCTGTTGTAACCCTAGTGCTAAGACCCAAACTTCGGGGACGAAGTTTTTCTTTAAGGGGGTAGTGATGTAATGCCCCGAATTTTTAAAAGCTTATATTTTAATAAAGAAATTTTATTTTGGATAAATTAGCCTTTAAATCTTTTAATTTAATTATTTTGTATATTTTGAGTATATAAATTTGGATATAAATATTTAATAAAATAAAATAAATTTATTACCCAAAAATATTTCACCTTATTATTTATAAATTAAATTATTTTAATTAAAATAATTTTTCCCTTCCCTTTTTTTTTTCCTTTTTCCTTCTCTTCCCTTTCTTTCTTTTTCTTTTTCCCTCCTCGGGCCGCCGGTTGGCCGGCCTGCTTCGGCCTGCCCGTCACCCCCCCTTCCTGCGCCTTGGGCCACTGGCCCACTTCTCCCTCTCCCCCTCAGCCCTCTCCCGCGTGCCCAGCCCGGCCGGCTTCCCCCCTGCTTTTTCTTTCTTTTCCCCTGGGCCGACCGGCCAGCTTTTTCTCCCTTTTTCCCCGACCGGTCGGCCTACTTTCTTCCCTTTCCCCGACCGGCCGCCCATCGCAGCCTTCCTCCCTCCTTCGTTCTTCTTCTTCCCAGGCGGTGACTGCCGCCGACCTGCCTGCTGCTGCCGACCGCCTGCAACCGCCACCCTGCCACACTGTCCCTTTCTCTCTCTCTCTCTCTCTCCCCCCCTCTCCTTTTTCTCCACCTTTCCTTGCCCATAAGTTCGGACCTCCTTCCCCGAGCTCCCTTTTTCCCCCATTTTTTTCTCCCCACCATCTTCTCCCCTTCGTTCGTGCGCCGCCGCCCTCCGCCGATCCGACCGCCGCACCCAGCCCCTAAACCACCTCCTGCACCCTTCTTCTACCACCCTGCACCACCCTAATAACCCTCCCACAGCCTCTTTCTCCCCTTCTTCCATTTTTCTCCCTGTTTTCACCCTTACCACCGAGCCACCTGCAATCGCCTATTCCGCCGCCGTCCGGCCACCTCTGCCACCACCCAGACCACCAATCTCCTCCCTGCAACCCCCTCTATAACCGCCAGGCATTATTTGGCTGAAAACAGCCCTTGAAACCTTCCATCTTTCCTCCTTCTTTTCCTTCCTTCACAACTCCTCCACCTCACCCCTTTCTCGGCCGCCACCTTCGCATCCCTGCTGCCGCCGCCTCCGCCACCATTAGCCACCAGCAACACATCCCCGACCACCTCTTACACCCCCTCTTCACTTCTGCACCATCCACTTGCCTTAGAACCTCCCCCAACTATCTCTTTTTCTAGCCTAAAGTCCCTAAACCGAGCCACCCTTCCTCCCTCCCATTTCACCCCTCTTCGAGCCTCTCCCCTTTCTTCTTCTGCATGAAACTCACGCTGCTCATGCAGCGTGAGCTCTCCTCCATGTAGAAAAAAAAGAGAAAAAGAAATGATTTGGCTAATTTCTAAGGTATAATGGTGTTTTATATTAAGTATTTTTACTAATTAAATTTTATAAAGTTTGATACTTGGATTTTATTTCTAACGTGTATATGATGGATATTATTCTTAGGTGTTGAATTACTGATTGTGCTTGGTAAGGTTTGGTAATTTTGGCGAGATTAAGGTAACCGTTAAATCTCGCTTAAATGCATGGATTAACGCATGTTATCACATTAGGCATTATCAATATGTATTATGCTTGATATATGTTACTTAGCATTATCATATGTGGTTAATGTGGTTGTTGATGAAAAGGAAGCATGATAGATTGATGATGTGTATGGGAATAATATTTTGTGTAATAATTTGGTGGTTAGGGAAAATATAAATTATTATCCATGTTGTGATATGCTATGGTGATTTTTATTACATGTGTAACATTTTGTTAGCATTAGGGGGAGATTTTAAGAATGTATATTGTATATGAGTATGGCCTAAGAGTAAAATGGTGAATGTGTTAATCAAGGGAGAAAATAGTAATTTTGGAGTAGGGGTAAAATTGTAATTTTGTGAACAAAGGATGGAAGAGTAATTCTTGTATATAAAAGGAGCAAGTTGGTAATCTTGTTAAAAAGAATGGCAATTTGGTAAATTGTAATAAAGGGACAATTTAGTAATGTTAAAAAAAAAGGGCAAAATTGTAATTTTATAATTAAAGGGCAAAATAGTAATTTTATGATTAAAGGACGAAATGATAATTTTACAATCTAAGGGCGGAATGGTAATTTGGAAATTAAAGGAGGTAAGACAGTAATTTTATAATTAAGGATAAATGGGAATATTATAAGGAAAAGGGCGATATGGTAATTTTTGGGAGTTAAGGGGTAAAATTGTAAATTTGAAGGTAGAGGGGTAAAACGGCAATTGTGTAAATCAAAGGGGTAAAGGTGAACATTGGAAAGGAGTAAATTGGAAATAATAATTATTGAGAAGGGTAAAATAATAATTTAAATAACCAGAGGGTAATTCGATAATTTAATAGTAGAGAAGGGTAAAACGGTAAATATGATAAATGTGAGGGGTAAGTTGGTAATTTAACCGACTAGAGAGTATTTTCGTAATTTTGGATAATGGAGTAGAGTAGTTTGATAATTATGACAATTAGGAAGGGCGATTCGGTAACTTAAATAACAAAAGGGTAATTTGGTAATTTCACCAACCGAAGGGCAATTTGGTAATTTTGACAATGAGGAATGGTAGTTGGTAAATGAGAATAAAGGACGGTGAATTGGTGATTAACTGAATAAAGGGTTAATTTGGTAATTAGGATAAGGAGGAAGGGTAATTTGGTAATTTGTCCAACTCAGGATAATTTATTAATTATAATAAAGGAGAAAGGGGCAAAGTGGTAATCTAACCAATTAAATGGAAAGTATATTAAGTGTAATAATTATTAAGGGGGAATTAATGTCCTAATAAGTATGATAAATAATTTAGTAACCTAAATCGAAATAAGGGACAACTTGGGGATTTTGTAACAAGGAGGGTAACACGGTAATTTATCAAATAAGAAAGGGTAACGTAATGATCTTATAAGTAAAGAGGTAAATAAGTAGTTCGTATCGAGTGTGTCATTATGATTGTGGAATTCGTGACATGGCTCTGTTAGTGTTGATTAACGAGGCAAGAATGTGTGATGATTAGTAAGTATCACGAGATTGAGTTTTAATTCGGAATTAGATGAGTTTAGGATGGCCTTATTGATTCTCCTATGTTATGTTGGATGACCACCTGAATAAGAAATCTCTGAGGATATCTGAACGATTAAAAGAGGATAATTACCTTATTCTTGTGCTTTTGTGATCACCATTAATTAAGACACTATTACTTAAAGTGAAAGACCTCGAGATCGGGAATGGTGACTCCTTAGGGGTCGCTACCCTAAGGACGTGGTTTAGTCCACGATTGTTTGGTATTTGCTGGTGTGCCTTTGTGCCCTAGCCAGGCCCTATATCTACTCTTTCTAGCTCTACGGACCTAGTTAGGGGGTATGCATACTTAAGGATTAGGTGTCCTTGTCGGTAGGGTACTGAGTTAGCTTTATGCACCAGTACGACCAGGGTACCTTTGCGTCCCTGGGTTACTAGTTGAAGGGTACTGAGTTGCTGTTATGCGCCAGTGCGACCGGTGTACCTTTGTGTCCCGGGTTATTGATCTCCCTATCGAGGCAAATAAATATGATTGATGTGCTGATTTAAGAAAGGAAAGATACTATAATTGAAAGTGGAATATTAATGAGCCGGGCCCAGCGATTTATGATATTGAGTACCGGTCCACCGGTTATAATAGTGGCCAGGAGCGTTGTGCCCTGGGTGATGATTCTTTATATATCCCGGTCCACCGGTTATAATAGTGGCCAGGAGCGTTGTGCCCTGGGTGACGATTCTTTATATATCCCGGTCCACCGGTTATAATAGTGGCCAGGAGCGTTGTGCCCTGGATGATGATTTTATCTTCCGGTCCACCGGCAATAATAGTGGAGGTCCCGAGCTCAATAAAAATTTAATGTGAATGAGTTATGGAAAAATACTAGTCTTTGAGACTGTTGATTAATGGCCTCAAGGCCCGAAAAATATCTCGATTACTGATCATGGCCTATTTGATATTGGTTGATTGATTATGGAATATATGAAAGTGAATTTTACGTATACGCCATTAATGTATGATTGAGTTATTGGATGTACCAGGAATTGGATCTGGATACCATGTTTCTACCTATGGTCATATCTGAATGTAGTAGTATCATGTGTAATATGTGTGCCTGTATTTTAAGTGCGTTTTTAAAGGGTTACTCAGTACCGTAGTACTGAAGGGTTCCCTTCATGGGGCCCCTGCCTATTCAATGGGCAGTACCCCTTGCAGGTTGTGTTTCAGGTGCTATTCAAGTGGGCCTTGGGGAGAGCGTAAGGTACTGTCCGGAAATTTTTAGGGTTTTAAATTGTCTCATTTAAATTCAACGTATTTGTTATTTTGTAATCACCGTGGTTGAATGTTTTCTCTTGTAAAGTATTTACTGTGCTACTCTGATATTCAAATGCTTAAGTTCTCGTAAAATTTTATTTTACTCCTTTAGCCTTAGCACTTAGTACTGGAACGGTATGAGTGAACCGGTCTGGTACTAAGTGTGGCGGTAATGCTCCCAAAGTTCACGGTTTATCAAATCGCTTCCGCTAAATTTCTTTTAATTAACGAAATTTTTCAGTAGTGAATTTTGGGGGTGTTACACGGACCGGCCGAAGAAGAGAAAGAGTCGGCCCGGTCGAAGAAGAGAGAAAAGAAAGGAGGAGGGGCGACCGGCTACGCGCGGGAGAAGAAGAAAAAAAAGAAACTGGGCCAGGCCCAAGCGCCGGGGAGGGAGAGGGCAGGCCGGCGGCCCAAGGAAGGAGAAAGAAAAAGAAAGAAAAGGGAGAAGAAGGAAAAAGGGAAAGGAAAATTTGTTTTAATTAAAATAATTTAATTTATAAATAATAAGGTAAAATATTTTGGGTAATAAATTTTTTTAACCATTTAATTGGAATATAAGGATTTAAAAGGGATAATTTTAGTAAAATAATAATTTGGAAAATTATTTAAATAATAAGAGTATGATAAAATAACAAAATATTTATTTTAATTTATTAAAATATTTATACCAAATTTCATGCACTCAGAAATCCATAAAACAATTAAATTAAAAATATTTAAAAGCTAATTTATCCAAAATAAAATTTATTTATTAAAATATAGGGTTTTAAAAATCCGGGGGATTACAATATGCCTCAACGGTACACGAATTATGTAGCATGATTAAATTTTGAAAAAATTTAAATCCATAATTTGAAGAGATATTTTAATTTTTAATGAGGTTATATGATCAGATATGAGCTAAGTTACTATGAAGTTATTCTCAATTATTTGGTAAAGAAATGAATTAAAGAGGGGTAAGAGAAGGCAAATGTAGAGATCAAAAAATAAAGTTGCGAGGAAAGAATGAGTGAAACAAATATTGAGATACGGGTGCCGGCTGTCAAGTTATAAATTTGTGGTGTTCGACCTAAAGTCCCATAATTAGGGATGGCAATGGGTCGGATCTAGGGTGGGTCTCGCCATACCCAGACCCGAATCCGTTTATACTATCTAGACTCAAACCCGACCCAGACCCGTCGGGTCTTAAAAGTTAAGACCCAAATCCAGATTCATAGGGTCTAGCGGGTAAACGGGTCATAAATAGGTCCGGTTATTTTATAAAAAAGTAATTAACAATCCATGCTAATACAAATACATTTATGTTTTATATAACTTAATATGTATTTTTTTGTTAAAAAAATCATCTAAGTGAAAAAATAAATATATTAAAATAGTTATATTAACTTTTCAAATGGTGTTTTAATACTTTTAGTAGGGATGTAAATGGGACGGGTTCGGGGCGGGTATACCCATATTCGTATCCGTATCCGATAAGAAAATTCATACCCGAATCCGTACCCGTATCCGAATTTATATCTGCTAACATATCCATATCCATATCCATTGGATATCCATTACTCGACGGATTATCTGTTTACCCGTTAATGGATATTATCAGATGGATAAATCTATCACCTGATAGATAAACCCATTTAGAGTTAAGTTAAATGATAATTCTAACTTTAATTTATACTATATTTATTCTAAAATTAATGGTAAAAAGGTAATTATATATCGGGTAAATAGATACGGATATGGATACGGGTATGGTTATGGGTACGGATATCCATACCCGTATCCGTATTCGAACCCGACGGATATTTTTTTTCCATTATCCATATTCGTTTATCCATATCTATTGGAAAAAAATCCATTGGATTTTGGGTAAAATCCACCCCGTTTATATCCCTAGCTTTTAGAATACAATGTTATACATATTATTTATAAAGTAAGTATACAAAAATAAAATTTTAAAAAAATGAATAAGGAGCTTATATAAGATTAAGACAATAATGACAAACATAATATTAGTATGTATTTATATATGTATACACACACATATGTATATTAAACGGGTATGGCAGATCGAGTATGAGTTTAGAACTAGACCCAGACCCAGACCCTTTAAGGTATATGTGGACCCAGACCCGTCGGATCCAATAATTATGGATTCAAACCCATTAAAAATGAGGCGTGTCTAGCAGATCTGGGTCGGGTCCGAGACCCACCGCCATCCCTACCCATAATATTGGATAATAACGTCAGGATATTTTCGTTGACGTTCTTTCATATTGGGCCTAAAGCGACACATTTTAGAAGTATGGGCACCTCCCCTTCAGGCCCATGTATACTCTGGTTCGTTTCCGCGACGCCGACACCGCGTTTCCGACTGAATTTGGATACTGATGAATCGTACTTCCGTTCCGTCGATTTCCTGAATGAACTCTCTGCTGCCCTTCGAACATTCGCAATCTAGGGTTTTTAGATAGTTACCGGTTGCACCCTCTGTTGCAACTCTGTCCATGGATTTTATCCGGAGCTACGCGGACGGAAACGAAGACGAAGACGAGCAAGAAGAACAGCAGCAGCAACAACAAACGGACGAGAAAGCTAACGGAGAAGAAAATCATAGTTCTTCGTCGGACTCTTCTCCAGTTCGCATAATTTCCCTGCCAAACAAATCCGCTGCGCCTAAAGTCGACGATACTATGCTATCCCTCACCGTCTCCGACCCCAAGCGCGACCTTTCCAAGCCAATTGACCCTGTTCAACACGTAGTCTCTTACAATCCGACCTACGAGCAGCTCTGGGCTCCTATCTACGGCCCTGCTCACCCCTATGCCAAGGATGGTATTGCTCAGGGCATGCGCAATCACAAGTTAGGGTTTGTCGAGAACGCCGCCATTGAACCCTTTCTGTTTGATGAACAGTACAACACCTTTCACAAGTATGGTTACGCCGCTGATCCTTCGGCCTCTGAGGGAAGCAATTATGTTGGGGATTTGGATGCTTTGCAGAAAAACATCGGTCTTTCGGTTTATAATATACCTCAGGGTCAGCAGAAGAAGCAGAAATTAGAGAAGAAGTCGGTAAAGTCGGAGGATGAGGATGATGTTAATGTTGATCCGTCAGAGCTTGATAACCCGGCGTCCGATTCATGGCTGTTGAGGAATCGGAAGAGCCCGTGGGCAGGGAAGAAGGAGGGGCTGCAGGCAGAGCTCACGGAAGAGCAGAAGAAGTATGCGGAGGAGTACGCCATAAAGAAGGCAGAGGAAAGGGGGGAGAAGGTTGAAAAAGGTGAAGTTCTTACTGATAAGAGCACATTTCATGGTAAGGAGGAGAGAGACTATCAGGGAAGGTCCTGGATTGCTCCGCCCAAGGATGCTAAGGCAACTAATGATCATTGTTACATTCCTAAGAGATTAGTTCATACGTGGAGTGGGCACACAAAGGGTGTTTCTGCTATTAGGTTCTTCCCCAATCATGGACACTTGATCTTATCTGCAGGTATGGATACAAAAATTAAGATTTGGGATGTTTTTAATACTGGTAAATGTATGAGAACTTACATGGGACATAGCAAGGCAGTCAGAGATATTTGTTTCTCTAATGATGGTACAAAGTTCTTGTCTGCTGGTTATGATAAAAATATCAAATACTGGGATACTGAGACCGGAAAGGTGATTTCAACATTCTCTACAGGGAAGGTCCCCTATGTTGTTAAGCTTAATCCAGATGAGGATAAGCAAAATATACTTTTGGCGGGCATGAGTGACAAGAAGATAGTTCAATGGGATATGAATACTGGTCAGATTACCCAAGAATATGATCAGCATCTAGGAGCAGTTAACACAATCACCTTTGTAGATAATAATAGAAGATTTGTCACGTCAAGTGATGATAAGTCTCTCCGAGTTTGGGAGTTTGGTATTCCAGTGGTTATTAAGTACATTAGTGAACCTCATATGCATTCCATGCCTTCAATTTCAGTCCATCCGAATTCCAATTGGTTGGCTGCTCAGAGTTTGGACAACCAGATTTTAATATACAGCACTAGGGAGAGATTTCAGCTCAATAAGAAAAAGAGATTTGCTGGCCATATTGTGGCTGGGTATGCCTGTCAGGTCAATTTCTCTCCGGATGGTAGGTTTGTTATGTCAGGTGATGGTGAAGGCAGATGCTGGTTTTGGGACTGGAAGAGCTGTAAGGTTTTCAGGACGCTTAAATGTCACGAAAGTGTCTGCATTGGTTGTGAGTGGCATCCCTTGGAGCAAAGTAAGGTAGCAACTTGTGGCTGGGATGGTTTGATCAAGTATTGGTGAGTTTTCTAATTCCTGATTCATATTCTTGCTACTTACTAGTTGGCTTATCGTATTATTGTTATTACTGTAGCTAGCTTGTTGACCTGCACCAATGGTTTCCAATATGTGTTTCTTATTGATTGATTTGCTATTTTGTCTGTGGATATGATTTGGTTTACCAGTTGATTCACTTCTTGTGTTTAAGGTTATGAAGTGCTCACAATGCATGGCCAGATCATGTTGTCATCCATTTATTACATCATTAGGTTTATGCTCCATGAAACCTTGTCCCATTTTATTTATTGGGAACACTCATGATGTAGTAAAGAACATTTTCTTATCAAACTCTCCCTCAAGTGGGAAGAAGAACAATTGTAGTCCTGCTTGGAACAGGCTCATCAAAGCTGTGATGCATTGAACGTTCTATACTTGACATGTATGGTGCAGACTGTAGCTTTGACAGAGTATTAGATAACTCCCTTTTTTTCAGGTCACAAAATTGAGTGGAACTCTAGTCTTCAATATTGTCTTTGGGTTATTGATGTTATCGCTTAGCTTTCATTGAATGATAGGCATTATGGCATAGTACTGGGCAACAAAAAGCCTCCATATCAAGAGATTATATGTTACATCTGTGGCACCATGAAGAGTATGGGTGAGCTGCAGCCAATAGTTGTGGTTGGATTTTTCTAACCTATTCAGGAAGTAAAATTTACTAAATTTTCGAAAATTTTGATGGAAAAGCTGGAGGACAAAACACTTCCCCAAACATATCATAGGAAGTATGAGAGGAGTTACTCATGACTTCCGGACAATGTAGGTGTAGTGTCATCTTTAATGTGGCATGGTGACAAAACACATGGGAGTCATGGGACTCCAGTTATTATAAGTAGGGGTGCAAAAGCACATGGATGGGGCCTTACCTGAAGATCTTGCTCATATACAGAATTGGTCATACTGCTATAGTTGAAGGGGTCTCATTATTAGTGTTTGAAAAGGCCTAAGGTGCACCTAGGCGATAGGAGTTGTGGAGCCGAGGTGCAAGGCGAAGGTGCGTACCTGCTCCTAAGCGAATTGAGGCACCATAATTACTTATAAAGGCTTAAAAATATCAAATGACTTCAGTTTTCAAAAAAAAAAAAAAAGTATACCATAGCAAGAACATACTTAGAAAAATAGTAACCTATGAGTCATTACTAATACTAGCAAAATAGTCAAAAATCATCTTCGATAGGTGCATCTTCAACCTCCGATGCATTTGAATTTGACCCATAGCCACCTTCATTATCCTTCTCTAATTCTTGTCTAGACATATATTTTTGTGAGCTACTATTGCCACCACCACTTGCATCAGGCCTATTGCCTTTAAATCATAGATTATACCTCTCGTCATCAACTCCAGAAGCAGCAGCAATGACTCCCCAGGACCCCAATTCAAATCATCATTCTCAAAAGCAATGTCATTTTTAGCACCCTCTTCATCTGCTACTGTTCTCCTTGTTAACCATTCATTACTTAGATGTAAGAAATGGGATCAATCTTGTCCCTCAACTGAAAACTTTCAATCAAAGATCAATTGTAGTAAATCATTGAGTTGTGATTGTGCAAGTCTCCAAAATTGAATATAACTCACTTCATTAGTTGGTCAAGGCATTCGACAACTAACAAATAATATTTTTAGTATAAGATAATATTATGCTTACATGCTCGACAATACTTCAATTTTCTCACGTCCAATGATCTACGCGGAAGATTCGAAATTTTTATGGCAAATTGCTGCAAAGTAGGAATAGAAAACCCATAGACTGCCCACCACTATGTTATTAACATTAAAAGATTGAAATATTATGGAATGGGCATAACAATAAATAACAATATGAAAAAAAGAACACAGAAAATAGCTAATTTCTAGTTGAATATAGGGCTTTGGTCTTTCTTTGCCTGATAGCTATAGGTTTTTTGAACAAACCATCGGCATTTTTATGAGCAGTATGCTCATCCATTATACTATCTTGCTTCTCAATGAGTGGAACCAATTGTTGGATGCATTGATATAGGCCACTCACTACTTCTTCACACTGCTCAAGTTGGGGATTATCATAAAAGAATTCTGGATTTTCTCGGTCAGCTGCATGCAATGGCGATGAAGTTGGCATTCCCATATGCTATTGATCATTTGAAAAATATCAATGTACTTGGATTCATTTCTACTGAAGGTGGGTGCGATAATTTCTTTAGCTCAATCCATAGCCTCATAAATATACCTCATAGCCCGTTGTCTCTCCCTGTCAACCAATTTGAGTGTGTGGACCAATGGGCCAGTCAACTTAAGAGCATAGGCCAAACCATTGCAAAATGTGGGCATCAAAACAGTTTGGCTAGCTCTTTTCCCTCCATGTTCTTGGCCCATATACTAGTTACCTAATGAAAGATCAATTGTTATAACTTGGAACTTAATGTAAATTGAAATCATGCTTGCATATAAGAAGAATTAGAAGAGTGCACATGTATTCCTAAATAGGTAGGAGTTGGGGCTTACCCACTCTTGAGAGGTGGACAACTTTAATTAACTTCTTGCTTGTTTATTGATGAAAGAGTGATAAGGCAGTAGCATATCTTGTCTATATTGGCCTCAATAAATTTCTTTGCCCACCGAAGAGTCTAATCAAATTTATAAGATTCAGTCACTGGTATATAAAATTGGTCATATGTATTTTTCCCTTTTGAGAACCATATCAATGGCTGAAATTTCTACTATTAATGCAAGAGCTGACTACATATGTATACATTTTTTTAATGATTAGGTGCTCTCTTCTAAGCAAAGTATCCACATTTGTATTGGACTTCTTGTGCAGCTCATTACATTGACTTGATGCTCTCCAACTTTTTTTTTTACGATTCTAATAAGAAGCCTGTACAACTTATTTGCAGTCTCTTGAATAAGTTGATGCATCAACTAACTCGATTACAATTTATAAGAAAGTTCACTATCGACCTGTTATATGATATAGCATCTGGCTCCCCTTAGATCTGTCTTCCCATCCCTTTGGCATGACAAAGGATCTGGTTCTTCTAGCCCATTCCTCACTATGCCTTGTCATTAAATCATTGGTTCTTTGGACTTCTTTTCTGAGGAAAGAAACCCTTGCTTCGTAAGCAATAAGTGGTTTTGATGTATTTCAGCTCTAGCTACATAATCCATTGCAATTTTGTAGCTAGGATAATTGAGAGTGATGAAGGGAATGCCAGCATCATACATCCATCGAGCAACATCAGCTGCAGCCTTTTCTCTTTGTTCCTTCCTGTAGGCTTTTCTAATTGTGCTTTGCTTTCCACTTTGAAGAGCTACTGCCTTGGGTTGCAAAAATATCCATTAGACTAACTTGTCCTGCTTTCTTGTAATGGATGCTTGAATTACAGCTGCACCCATTGGCCTTTTTCCTGTAGGGTCAATGGTCATTGAAAATTCAGCTTCTTCTTCTTCTTCTTCTTCAAAGTCTGCTATCTGATTAGATTCACGTAGCAAATTTATTTGATGACATTCACCTTTTCTTCTTGGCCATATGCTCAATGATCTCTTGTCTAATGTGGTCAGGACATTTTTTTTGCATACTTTTATATTTCGGTAACCTCCAACAATGTGTTGTTTGAGTTGATGTATCCCGTCTTTAACTATTTCTGACAAAATGTGTGTGTCACATCATATTTGTTATTAGAATCACTTAAAAATCCATATTTCTTTTCCATATCACGTTTAGCATCACCATCACCCTCCATCTTTTTGACTTAATGAAACAAAGTCCTGATTGCCTAAGCTGCTGCGCACAGCTGAGAAATGAAAGGCCAGAAACAGAAGTGAAAAAGCACTGATCAGTGGCATTACAAAGCGTAAAGAGGTGAAAAGAGAGAAAAATAAGGAATCATCAGCTGCATAGAAGAAAATTAGAGAATCATCAATTTCTTATCTAAGGAAGAAAACAGAGATTAATGTGACATATCAGAGGTGATCCAGTGAAGAAAACAGAGCACAATGTAACATATTAGGGGTAAAAAAAAAAGAGAAGCGTAAAGAGGTATACAAAGAGGGAATAGTGGGAGCATTAGAGAAAATAGGGAGAAGAAAGGAGAAAAAAGTGTATTATACAGAAAATAACAGAGAGGTAATAGGAAGAAAAAAAATAAAGCAAATTTAAAAGTGAGAGAGAGAAACATATATCAAAGATAAGAGAAACAGAAAGAAAAAAGAAACATACCAAAAGAGTATGCCTGCTTGATAGTCGAACACTTCTTGCTGTTTTTGGTGAAGGATCTGGGTTCTGTGTTTTGTTTTCTGGTGAAGAGTACTGGCTGTGTGATCTTTGATTTTCATTCCCTTCTCTGCCTCTTATATTATCTTCCTTCTTTCTCTTCTCTTTTTGGTGCTTGTTAGGTGTTTCTCTTTTCTCCTTCTTGCTCTGTTTTCCTTTGATCTGTTTCTGGTGCAGAGTGTGTGAGTTTTTCTTTCTTCTTTCCCTAACTCCCGTTTCCATCTGACTTCTTTATTTACTTTTCCTTCTTTCTCTCTTTTTGGTGAAGACTTCTCATCTTCCAAAAAATATATTAATTTCTTTCCTTCTTTACGATGAATTTTTCTCTTTCCAAAAATGTCTATTGCTCTCCCCAATCCCCATATTGATTGTAAGATATTTTCAATGCAATCAAAACAAAAAATGGGCTAACAATTATATTTTTCTAGTGTGTGCACAAATTGCAGAATGTTACATAAGCAGTTTGGCCTAATTTTACGAAAGGCATGCACCTCAGCGTCTGGTCACCTTGACACGCCTCCACTGCCTTAGCTGGGCCTCACTGCCATTGCCTTGCCTAGCATAATAAAATCCCTCCCATCCGTCGCCCAGTGCCTTGCCCCTGAGGCACACCTTTTCAAACACCGCTCATTATGGCTGTTGCTTGCAATTCTTTTTGCCCGTTGCTGCAATCAGTAGTATAAAAAACCTGACTGGTTTTATTGGAGTAACCCATCTGGTCTGGATAAAGCGTTTGACCGGGCTTGTTTTCTAGAGGTTATCTTTGCTGATCTAAACTTATTGGATCTTACTAGTGTTGATGAGGATAATGATTATTATATTATATAATATTATTATCATTATTAACATATCTATTATAATAATGATATTGATAATAATTATGTTAATAATATTAATAATATTGTTAATATAAATAATTTTAATAACAATAATTATTATTATGACTGTGATAATAATTATATGATTAGTTATATTATTAACAATAATTATTATAATATTATAAAATTATATTTATGTTTATCATAATATTAGTAGTATTGATAATGATTTTATAGGTGCTGATGTGAATTGATATGATCTTAACTGTAGAACGAGGCCTTACACGTGTTTTTTCTTTTTTTTTGGGGGGGGGGGCGCGAAGCTGTCTGATTTTTGAATAACCTTTGGTCAGTATAATGTACTACGTTTCCTAATTTTCACTATCTTCTTTAATTTTATTCTTTTATTCAATGGTTATTATAGTGATTTCTATGAAACCCCTACACTCACCACATGAATAGCCTTCCAATGCTCTATTTTTTTCCTTCCTGCGTAGAACTATGCCTTGGTCTCATGTGAGAGTTTCATTCTTTCAATAATGACGTCTGCGACCAACTAAGGCTGATAAGCGATGACGTTGACAACAATAATAGCACTTATGACTTGTGAGATATAAAATTGAATTACTATCTTTGAAGGTGAAGGGCCAATAAAAGACAAAATTAAAAGTTGAAGGGAAGATTGGGATTGTGGATACCATGGTTGGTGGGAAACTCCAGATTGGAAATGATGGATTTTGGGTTTAGGGTAGAACTTTTGAATTTAATGGACTTGGGGTTTGGAATTTAGAGATGAAGAAGGAAATTTAAAATTTGAGGAGAGGGAGCGTGTGAAGGGTTAGGGTAGCTGGACTAGAGTTAAAGTTGGAAATCTTAAGTTAGATATTATCATACTTATTTTTAGACAATATCAATACTTATTATGATTATAAGAAAAAAACTTATTTTAAATTCATATTGTTATATTTATATTTTTATTATATTGGTTGATTAAACCATTGGTTAGACCATTAGTTTGACCAGTGAATTAGTAATGAGACTGGTTTGTTAAGATCCTTGGTTTCTGAATCTATACCCAAATCATCAGCTCCTCACATGCTGGAGCTTACCGCCGGATAGATGGACTTTTTTGAACTTTTGTAGCACCCTTCTTTTGTATTTTATATATATTCTATGAAAATTGTGTATCTATTTTTCAACGTCAGATCAGGGGGTGAGGGGTTTCAGTTTACTTTATTTGCTTGAGATAGGTGTTCATTTCTTTTGATCTATTACCTTGAGCCGTTTGATCCTTTTTACAAAATGAGGGATGGATTAGCCAAAGGTTTTTTTTTTTTGGGTGGCTAGAGTTGCTGCCTTTGAATATGCAGAACCTTGTGGAAAGGCATAAGTTGGAGAATTTGCCTACTGGTGATGAGTTAGAGAAATCAATTTCTGGTGATGGTGGTTGATATGCCCTTAAATTGTTTGTTATAGTTGTGCAGCAAATGCCCAACAGTCATCAGCATTTGCCAGGGAGTGTTTATTCTGATGTTTGTAAAGTTTATTAATTTTGCGAAGATTTATTATTATTTAAAAAAAAAACTTTCTGTTTGCATATCCGACTGGAGACCTGCCTGTGATGTCTGTAAAGAATCCCTGGCTAGTCATCAAGCTCTCAACACTCCACTAGTAGTAAAACGCACTTGGAGGTTTGTTTTTGTACTGTTATTTTTATTATCTTCCTTCTTCCTTTTTATTTTTATCTTTGGTTTAAAAAGTACCATAAACTTGTAATTGCATCTGGAGGGACCTCTGTGTTGGCACCGGATGAACCATTTCCCCAGGTTTCCGCTGAGATTATTTGTCTGTTTGGCCGCTGAGATTAAGAAAGGAATATTTGTCTGTTTGCTGAACAGCATGTGCTGAACTCATGCATTAACTACTCTTGAAGAAAGTCAAATAAGTATCATAAGTTAAACTATTCATTGTTTGTTTAGTCACTTATGAACTTTGATCCCTGATCAATACGAGACAGACTCAACAAACATATCCTTACTGATATTGTGTGACAATCTGACTGGTGGGTGAGGAAGAGAGGGCGGGGATGGTCACCCGATCCTCACCTTTCTGTGTTCTCATATTGAGATTCTACTAGACTTTTCTGTGCCTTTTTTTACGAACGTATAATCGATGTCTGGATGCTGTGGGGATACGTGTTCTCTTGTTGAGATTCCTCTCCTTTTCTCTCTACAAAAAATGGCCTGTGTGAATCTGCTTGGGAGACTGAATGCCATTTATTGTCTGATGCTCGTCTGCAGGGACTAGACGCCGTGGAGGCTTTATGGAGAACAATCTTGGAAGTGAACACCACTCAATTCAGCGGGCTGGCGGCGTATAGGTGGAGTGCCAAAGCAATTGTTGTGTTATATATTTTGTAGCTGTCCAGTGCCCCTCGACGATTGACCTCGTGTCTGCAACCGTTGACTGGAGAAGGCAGACCGGGTTATTTTTGTTCTTAGAATTTGATTACCTTTTATATACGCTCTCCATTTGTAGTTTTCCTTATCTGAGTGAACATTCGATTCTAGAAGATGTAGAATTTATCAACGCGAAGGATTTCATCCTTTGTTTAGTTTTATGTTTTTCTATGCTTGTAATTCATAGAAGTGGATAGTTATTAAGGAGCTCTCTCACAAAGATTCCTACATTTTCAAAGTTCTCACATAAATTAATAATGTCTTCTCTCGCCCAGGCGGCCGGGACCTACGTAGTAGTATTACATGCAAAAAAAAAATTCTGAATGTTATCATTCCTCCGAGTATAATGAACCTTCGCCTTTTTAGTTAAGTTTTGATCTAAGTTCGCGAAATAAATAAATATCAAAAAATATATATTGTTGCATTAATCTTTTGATAAAGTAAGATATAATATGATTTTATTCTAATTAATGAAGAAATATTTTAAGGTTTGTTTTAGTTGAAAAAAAAAGCCAACTATAACGAGGTTGAAGTGTTCAGGTATATTTCAGTACAAATGTATTTTTATAATAAAAATATTATTGTTGTAAGAATTTTTTTTTATTTTTCATATTTATATTATGAAGTATTTATCTCATATTCTATTACCATAATGTGTTATGCCTTCATAAATGGTTAAATTAATTTTTTAAAATTAATCACTTTTCCTTGGCACATTTTTTACTTTCTAAATTTTTATTTTCATTACAAACTGATCTAAGTGGCATGGGATCGTATGATTTTATCTTGGGAATGTTAAATGCTATCTCCTGATACTAAAATATGGTTTTCCTTTGATGCTGACACTACTTAGAAATTTCCTCCTGACCCACCGTAACACTACAAGTGGGCCCACACAAAACTCGCAACCCCTTCACCATACCACATGTCCACATTAGCACCCGAAGAAGACTCAAACCTCGATTGAAGTCTGGCGCTTGTTATGGACTGGATATCCTTTTGGTGGAAGCACAAATATACCCTCCTCAAGCTGCCAACAACTACTGCACACCCCAGCCAGTGGGGGCCACTTATGATGCCTATATAGAGCTCGACAAATCAAGGGGAGGATTGGTGGATGATTGGCCTGACTTGGGCAGGGACTTTGTAGCTACAAAATATGGTAATTCCCAAACTTTCGGTGTACTCTTGCCGGTCCTCATGAACTAGACTTAGCTTATTTTTAATAAATTTAGATTTATAATTTTTTTGATTCAAAAAATTTAAGTCGAATTAAGATCTATATGTAAATAAGTATGGATCTAGATCTAATAGTTCCAGATCTAAATCCGACTTAATATATAAATACATATTAATATTATACTTGTCATCATGGTCGCAATTTTATTTGGACTAATTTTTTATTTTTTATTTTATTTTTATATATTTACTTTATAAGTAATATGTATAATATTATATTTCAAAAGTATTAAAATACCATTTAAAAATTCAATGTAATTATTTTAAAATATTCATTTTTTCACTCGAAGAATTTTTTTTAATAAAAAATACATATGAAATTATACAAAATATAAATGTATTTGCATTTACATAGATTATTAATTATTTTTTAACAAAAATAGTTGGATCTATTTAGGACTCGTTTATTCGCTAGACTCGGTGGATCTGGGTTTGCATCTGAATTTTTGAAACCTAGTGGGTTTGGGTCTAGATAATATAAATGAATTTATGTTTGGTTGGACTCAAAACATACGTGACTCATTGACATCCCTAACTTTGACCTTACTTTTATTACGTGCAAGTGTTAATTTGGTACGAAATAATAGGAATACAAAAATTATCTCATATTTTATATATTTTTATAAAATATTCATTTTTTTCAAACGAATATTAATTTAAGATCTTAATTAGATCTAAAATAAATATTTTATTAAAAATATTTTTTATTATCTTTAAATATTTGATATGAAAGACACAACATAGGAGGAAAATTTTTTCGCTCCTATTACTCCCGTACCAAATAAGCCCTAGTTATAACTAAAAATTCTCACACCACTATAAGTGTGAGAATGTGCTGAAATGAAGATAACTTTGGTGTCATATTCTCTCTCATTTTCAAATTAAAGCACCTCCCACTTAGTGCATGCTCGGATTGATTATTCTTGTAAAATCTTGTCTTTTTTCTTCTTCTGCTTTTTTAGTCTCAACTAATATAAAGGTTTGAGTGGGAATTCAAGTATATGAATTAAATATCACTTAATTCATATTCTAGCTCCTCATATTTTTCTTTATCTCCTCCTTATTTTTGGTAGTTTCTACCTAGCGCACCATTAATTCTTTACCTTAACCCAATTTGTATCCATTACGCATCAAAGGATATAAAAAGAAAGAATCCTAACTAGTTGAGAGTTTATTACAATGAAAAAGAAACCTTTCCTCTCTTTAGTCCCCATCTATCTATACTCGCTTTGACCTCGTGCAATGCATAGGTTTTTATTATTTTATAATTTGAAGGAAAATATACAGTAGAAAATGACATTATTAATAGATATACAAAAATAATTATATTAAAATGCTAATATAAAACTTTTCTAAATACAATATAGTCGATCAAAATGGTAAAAATATAATATCATCATAAATACTTATTTGAACATGATGCTTATTGTTGAAGTATTCTATATAAGGTCCCTATCATATAACAAAGTTGTATACCTTTACACATGGAAATGTAACTCACCTAAGGAACTAAAAATTTAATTAAAAAATTATTCATTATCAATTTAAAAGTAATAAAAGATGTATTAATTATAAATATTCTTTTTTCTTATTTATATAGAGAGTTTAAATGACATATATATTTATAGAAATAATTATAGATAAGAAAATAAAATTTAAAATTTGTTTCAATTCAAGAAGAGATATTTTTGGATTACAAATAAAATGTAAATGTTTTCATCTTTTTACAAGCAAGGAATTTAGAAATTAAAATAATATATTTTTAGTAAGAAGATGGTATTTTACACATTGTGTTTATTCATATACATGATATTATACCTATTTTCATTACTTACAAAATACACTACTAACTATAAATCAGCATAATATTTCATTACTTTCTATTTTGTAAACATTTTTTATTTTATAATCAATAAGCCATTAATCACGGTTCAACTTGTTAGTATCATATTCTAGAATGCAATTAGCCCATACTCAACACAAAAATACATGAAGAACATGGAACCACAATGAGTAGCAAAACCTTATTCATATTAAGGATAAGAATGTCCCTTGAAGCAACTCTTCTAGTATAAAACTCCTACTTTATGGCTATCTAGTAGGACCTCAATTCCTAAGAGAATAGAAAGTCAAAACCATTAAAAATCTTTTTTAAACTCCATTCAAATCAAAGAAAATAAGAGTAAGAAGAAGAAGAAGAACACCAACAGCAACAAAAATAAACACACAATTCAACCTTTTCTCAGAAATAGAATTTTAAAGAAAATGAGGATAGAATCTTCAACCTTTCTCAAACCTTAATATAAGGTCCTTCCTTACTTAAGAGAAATAAGGAAGAAATAAACCTAAGATTAGGAGGAGAAATAAGGTACAATAATTTGGTGAAAGAAGAGCCAAGTCTTTGTTTTCCAGCAAAAAAGAAAAGGGGAAATAATGAAGGAATGCTCAATACTTAAACATTTTCCACAAAAAAGGGAAACAATGAGTAAGTGCAGGTGGTAAGAAGTGAAATGAATTAGAAATGAAGTGTGCAAAAGGGAGAGCTAGTTGACATCTATATAAGAGAGAGAGAGAGAGAGAGAGAGAGAGAGTCTTTGGCTAAAATGTTAAAACAAAAACATCTAGATATATAACATTATGTTACATATCTGCTATATAGAAAAAGGAAAATTACTATATAGAAAATAATTTTTTTTACCTATATTACCTTCCTAACTCTTTCTCTCTCTCTCTCAATCTCTCCTCTATTTCTCCCTCTCAAGGGATTGACAATTTTTGCCATTGGGGGGCTAATAAGTTCAACCATGCAGGTCGCTTATTGGGTATGGTTTGTGGAAAATGTCACCGTTGGGGAGGGGAGAATCTAGATATAGGCTAGGGAGGTGTGAGTGAGGTAAGGGATCAACAATATTTACCATCGATGACACTAGGATTTGGCCATTCGTGCTGATAGGTAGGTATGTTGTGCTCCTATGGCCTATGGGAGATCTAGGCTGGAAAGGGTGGATCAATAATATTTGCCACTGGGGGCACTGGGCTTTGGCCATGTGTACTGGCGGTTGGGTAGGGTGTATGGTAGGTTTTGTTGTAGGGGGTAATGGGCTTCAGCCATGCATGCCAATGGTTGGGAAGGATATCTGATAGGTTTTGCTATTGGGGGGCCAAGGGTTCGGTAAATGAGGTCATTGGGGAGTGTATGAAACCAAGAAATTATTGTATTAATTATGTTTGTTAATTATAGTTAATTTAAATGGTTAAATTTATTAATTATGTTTTTATATATATTTTTTATACTATGTTAATAATACTTATTTGTTAGACCTATTTAAATTTGTTTAAATTGGTGGGAATAACCGGTTAAAATTACGTTATTGTATTAATTATATATGATTTGATATTTATTAAAAAAAATTATATTTTTATTAAATATTTTAAATATTGTTATGTGTTTATTTATATTTCTAATTTTGGAAATCAAAGTAGAAAATGACGGTCTTGGTTATGGAAAGAATTGGCAAATAATGATGTTGGGTGGGGGTTATTGGTAAATGTTTTAATTATATTGATTGGATAATAGATTAATTTTTTTATATTAAATCTATTTATGATAGATTAAATATTTTTATATTTTTATTATATTTATTTATTTTTATAATTTCTATGGAATATCTTTAGATAAATTTAGTTTGATTATCAAAAAAATATACTTGGGGATCGTTATGGCATTACCGGTGGGATTGATTTTGTAAGATACTATAATTAAGTGTATTTAGTTGTTATATTATACTAAAATACTACTATTAATTAATAAAATTATCATTGATATATTTAATTAATAAAATAGATGATTAGTTTAAGATATTTCATTTTAGTTATAAAGTTGGATGTATATATCTCTTTGGCTATCATAATATAGGTTGATATTCTAATATTTAATAATTACATTACTGTCACCTATGAGTTTGCATTTTATTTGCATGATGACTTACTACCTACAATTCATATGCTTAATTTTAATTAACTTAATTTTATTATTAAAATTCAGATGAGTCACAGACAAGATAAAGTAGTAGATAAAATCAAAGGTCGTCATGTCACTGCTTCTTTACGATGTAACAATAATGCTACGGAACAACTTGCTTCGATGTCTTGTCTGAGAAGTCTAGGAAAAAAATCTTACCAGATGATTATGACGAGGCAAAAAAGCTAGCCAATAAGAACTGGAAGAAGCTTTGGAACAACAAGAATATGAAGAAGATCTCGAACAACCAATATCTAATCATCAAGCTCCTACCATTCCAACATTTTCAAACTATGCATGTCATCTATCATCTATGGTCGATGCTGGCATTTTGGGATACGAAGGTTTAAGGTATGAAAGTTTTTCATTATCTATATAATATGTATATTTTCTTACCTCACCAATACAAATTGACACGTGAGTACCATCATTCTCAATTAACCCAACTATTGTGGGTAGTTTTAGATCATCATTGGATTTGCCAAAATCATTACCCCACATTATTGATCAACCATCCTCATCAACATACGTATGTTATGATGATGATGAAGATGAAGAAGAAGATGGTGATGATAGGAATGTTGGTGATGCTAATAAAGATGAATGAGGTATACAATTGAATGATGAATGCTACTTATTTGGGCTATGTCTCAGAGGTCCAATGGTCACTAATTTGATCCCAAGATTTGCGGTTATGTGGCTTTAGATTTATGGTTAGGAAAAGGTAAGTTGAGCATGTTTATTATTTATTATTTCTTATTTTACGTGTAACCAATCATATATTCACTACATTTGTTTCTTTTATTTTTTAGGATCATAGTTGTCCTAAGGTCCACACAAGACAGGAGGTGTTGAAAAATTTTCTTGGAAGTATCGATGAAAGGATGATCACTCTCATACGCCAAACATGATTGCCACAAGTTCTATTCTACATATTTGAGCATGCTAACTTACCACTTATATCAACATTTATAGAGAGATGACAGACACCAACAACTTTCATATGTCATGGGATGAAATGACAATCACCCTTTTAGACATACATCATATATTAGGGCTATGAGTTGAGGGTAATCCATTACATTTAGAGATGACACCCGACATGCGTGGGCAAATGATTGGTAAATTGGGTGCCTTGTTTGGGATGGAAGAAACACAAGTGAATGAAGTCACTCGAAATGGTGGGCTTCCATTTAAATGGCTACAAGAAGTATGTGAATCATACTAGTTAGGGATGAGGAAAAAGTAATATGATATCTATTATGGTTGATCGGCCTATCATTGTTTATCGATAAGTCGGTTGATAAAGTTAATCTATACTATATCCTTTTTATTTAATATTTAGCCAGGTTGAAGGTTATGCATGGGCTACAATCATACTTTCTTTTCTATATCAACAACTTAGTATGCCTTCTAGAGCTAACGTTGTCCAAATATTGGGATATGTTACTCTATTATAAGTAATTTTATAATTATCGTATATATATTACATACTTGGATACATTAGTTATAATTCTAACAATCGAATATTATAACATATATGGATTTATGAATACTTTTCGGGGTTTGAAGTATAAAGATTCGAGTATGATTCAGACCATCCTTGTTGTATGAGGTGGTTTTGTGGACATAAATTTGACAATAAATTGGAGACGCTTGTGTAGTTTCAAGCTAAGATTGATCTTATGCCTACATAAAAGGTATGCTCAAATTATCATATTCTTACTATATCATGTTAGCTATATCCGTATTTAGTTTATTATTTTTTGTGATAAGTCATTTGTGATCCATACAAAGTAGCTGATCTATATAGGGATTTTCCTATAGTATTATGTCATGGTTATTTACACTGTTTGGAGAAAGTGGAACTGTATATGCTAGATAGAGTCATACACATTTCAAATATATGCAAGTGATCCCTCAGTAGCCTATTAAGCCCACTAGGAATACGTACGTAGGTCCTTCCTTCAAGAAACACAAAGTTTATTATGTACATATACTTAGATAATGATTCTTGAGGTGTGAACACATATTGGACCCGAATGTGTTTGGACTACTGGCTCAATACCCATGGAATGTGGCTCATGACTATATGGATTGGTATATTCCTAGAATTCATAGGTATATATCAGCAATAATGGATGAATATATGGCTGAACATCCAAATGATGAACATCAAATTCTAGCAAAAATATGTCTTAAAGAAGCACGTAAAACTATCTGTTGATAGGGATGGCAATTTTCCCCGCGGGTTCGGGGCCCCGTCGGGGATTCCCCGTTCGGGTTCGGGTTCGGGGATTCTTAACGGGGATTTTTTTGGGGACGGGGCGGGGACGGGTTTGGGGTCCCCATCCCCGAACCCGCCTCGAAATTATATATATATATATATATATTTTTATATATTTATATATATATATATATAATATATATATAATTTTTTTATAGAATATAAATTAAAAATATAATATAAAAAAATAGTTTGAGGATCGGGGATGAGATCGGGGATCGGGTATAAAGTCGGGTTTTGGGGATCGGGTCGGGTTTTAAGAACGGGAAATAAATCGGGGATGGAAAATAGATCGGGGATCGGGTCGGGGAATCCCCGATAAAAAAATAACGGGGATCGGGTCGGGTTCGGGGATAATTTTCCTTATCGGGTTCGGGGATGGGGATGGGGTCCCCGTCCCCGACCCGCCCCGTTGCCATCCCTATCTGTTGATTTTATTGGAGGGGAGAACTAGATCCAAATTATCAACAACTAGTTACATGTATTGAAAATCTTGTGCATGATTTAGGAGTTACTCTACCTGGGTGTAGGTGTGGGTGTGGATATGGGAGCTTGCAATGAGCTTGATTTATTATTGTATGGTTACGTACTTTGATTAAAATATGTTTACTACAATTATAGAATGTAGTTTTTATTTTAAATCATGATTAAGAAAGTATAATCTAATTCATATTGAACACATCAAACATCGAAATAATTAAGTTGAATAATATAAAAATATATTCAATTACCATAGGTCAAATACTTAAGTTATCATGGAAAGGTAAAAAGAAAATAAACACAAATTGGTAAAAAAATCATCATGTAGATGTTTGAAAGGTTAGATACAAATAAACTAAGAAAAAATTACAACAATTCTAGATAAAAGTTGAGTACGAAGATAGAGGATGTGGCTCTTGTATATCATCATGTATCAATGAGCATCATTATTGGAATCTTAAAGAATATAGTATATTTCATGTTGAAATGCTGCTATTACGGTATCTTTCTAATTTTATGTAGTGGTGGGAGTGAAAAATTGTCCAAAATATATACTTGTCAAACAAGAAAAAATATAAGAACTAGCTTCGACATAATATTGATATGGGGAAAAAATCATAAAATACCCATATACCGATATGTAGTGGCTCATGTCTTACAAAAAATATATAATTACTTCATTTTTAGGACCTTGAATTCCATGTCGTGCCACTAAAGGTAGGAATGAACTACATGCATTCAATGAGTAATATGCAAAAAATACACAGTAACGATTTGCAATGACATGACCAATATTGACATTTCCATCTAATGTACCATCAAAGTTGGCCCTTCCTAGTGGGCAATAGTATTAAGAATTTAATCAATGCTTTTATATACAAATACATTCTCGTACATATGTCTTCTAGCCAATATCTCATAATATAATTTAGTACGAATCTGAACCCACTGTTCCTCATCTCCTAATATAATATATGCCAATGCTTTGAAACCATAATTTTCATCTCTCAACACATTATACCAGGCACTAATATATGGAACTATACGTCAATTCATCTGACTGACATATGAAAATTTTAATCGGCCTGACGACATAAATACCATTTTTTATCCTTAACCCCAACATTGGGTCCGACCTTGTGTTGATCTTGAATGACTTGAAGATCGTTGTTTTGTGTACTCCCAACTAGATTGTTCCCTTCTAGTGGAGTTCCTTGGGAGACCCCTCAGTGACTCCTAGAGAGTTTTCTCTGAAAAACTACAATATTAATATCTCTTTCATCAACTGATTCTATATTGCTGGTGGTTGGCTCATAATAGCTTCCATAAAAATATGGAGTAAATGGGGTAAAACCTCTATTGGTTCTTGTGGTGTCGATGGATTAATAGGCCTATATATATCGAGTTTCTTCTAGAATGGATGAATAGCCGACAGAGGGATTGCCATGTAGTTATAAATATAAGTATTAATTTGGTGCGTACATAGTGTCTCGTATGTACACCGCATATAAAATCCGTATAAATCATTATTGGTACCCGTTTAATTACTTCTTTGACACTCTATGTTGATCAACTCCATTACATATATATCGATGTGACCTTTCAAATTGGCATAAAAGGGCACTTGTAACAAAATATGAAGCATTGAACCGAGACATCTCTAGCGATACTTTTATCTCATTATGTTGCAATAATAAGAATGTGTGCATTTTTTTTAATACTGTGTTAAAACTACCTCGTGGTATCCCTACAAATCTCTTTAAAGATCTGTGAGCACTTTCAAACCTGTTGACAAAAAGTTAGTAAATTACTTTATCAGTATTATGAATTAAAAGAAATTATACTAGGAGATAAAATATAAATCATACCTATTTATTATAATCTGATGGATATGAAACACGTCACCAAAGAAAGTAGAAATAATTTTGTATTTATATGGTTGTAGCCAAATTATCTTTAGATACGAAATTAGGCTAGACATGTTTGTGTAATCTTCCTCCAATGATTAGAGTCCTTCCTCGTATGTTTGTTCGTCTATGACATCTATCACATTTTTTTATCATGACATAAAACTACGTGCGAACGATGAAAAACCAGAGACTTTCTTGAACATTTCTTATACATTCTTATTAACATGAAACTTACATAATAAATGTTTTGATGTGGAAAAAAATACATTCCATAGCTAAATTGAGAGCAAGTCCCTGGTTGGTAATAATGGTAGTTGAATGTATAGATGGATCCATTAAGGTCTTTAACCTCTCAAGCACCCACAAATAATTTTTCTCCTTTTCAGATGACACGTATGCACATGCAACGTTAAAATTTAATTTTTTTTATGTTAATTCAACAGTTTTAAGTAAGGGCATTCCAAATCTATTCGTCTTATATGTGCAATCCATTTTGTAAAATAAAAGGAAATACATGCAAAATATTAACAAATACGGGACATGCAAATAGATATTCGATCATTACATTTGAACGTGGTTCAATTCGATGCCACTGAAAATAATCATTCTCAAACTAGATACTCATAACATGCTGTAATATTGTTTGACCATCCATTTCTTCGGACCTAAGCTTCTGTTGGGCATTATAAATATGTCTTCTCATACTTACATTTTCTTCAAATTATTTTTGAATAAGTGGTATAATTTTGTCATGGCTTTAAGTTAGTTGTGATATGTTCATCAAAAACTTAAACTTCATTTTCTATCAACTTACCCGGAACAACATGCCATTATTCATAATTTATCAATTCGTGATTGTGTGTCCCGTTTCTAACTACCACTTGTCATCCACCAATATTATTTTTGACACCAATAAAAAAAATGGACAATCATTCCTTTTATAATTTGTATTACGTGTACCTTTGGTATTTATAGGTGTAGTACGAACGTACGTTCCACTTCTTTCACATTTTATCGAGACTCTACCTACCCCTATACTATTTTATTTTTTTAAAAAAAATTTGATAATCAAAATCATCTTATGAGTTGTACCCATTTGTTTATCTTATGTTACAAGTTCTTCACGATTAGAAAATATTTGCTTTGCTATAAAAAAATCTTTGGTAATTTTGAGTCGTAAAACATATATTCATATGTTTCATATCATGAAAAAGGAGTTTGTTATAATAATATAATAAAAAGAAGTATTAATTTCATCACACCAAATTTATCTACACAATTTACAATAATAATAATAATAATAATAATTTACCTCTTCATTTATGTTGTAATTAATATTTAGAGAACCCATTTGCATTTCTTTTATATATCCATATCTTGTTGGTATTCTAAATTCATCATAGTAGTATATTGAAATGTTGAACCTATTATCATAGTTCATTGAAGTTTTGAACTCGTAGTAACTTGTCAGAGTTTCAAACTTTTCGTTGTTTGAAGAGCTTCCAAATTCATTATTCATTGTGAGTGTTTAAAAAAAATGTGAAATTTTATAGGAAGATAGAACAAAGAAGTTGGTTTTTGAAAAATTTATATTGAAACGTAGAGTGGATTTATCTACGACAAATAATAACACTTATGAAGTTGTTCGTTGTTTGAAGCTTATATATATAAGCATTTAGACAATAAAAACCGAAACCATAAATTTGTATCAGACAAACTTTTTTTTCTACACATACTTACACCCATGACTACCCATATTCTATATTTTTGACAAAGTTTTTTTCTACCCATACTTCAACCGCATCCACAAGATTTTCATCTTATATAAACATATCGTGGAATTTTAATTGATAACTTTTTATCATTACATATTATAATTGTCTGAATAAATGAAAAAGTGGGAGTAAATTGGCCGCATATACCCATTCTTCTATAATTATCTATACGCTTGTTGTGGAGGGGGAACAACATTATTTATCAATGATGAAGGAAAGGAACAACAAAAATTGCCAGTAGTAGGGTTAGGATAACGACTAACATTTTTGGTGGTGGAGGTAAGGGAATAAAAAAAGTTGTCGGTAGTAGAGGTTGGGGACCGACAATTATCACCTGTGGTGGGATTAAGGGACCAACAAAAATTACCCGTGGTGGGGGTATGAGATCGGCAAAAATCATAAAAGATATTTTCTGAATAATAAGACCCTTATATTTTAACCACTAAAATATGATAGCTGCAATGCATTAATGTTTTATGCTTACTAACTTTTTGCTAAGATTTAGCTATTAATTTAAATAAATAAATGATTAATTCTCATAACTAATGATCCTATGACTATCAATAGATATGTACTAATTAATTAAAATTTGACCATTGACTGATAAAAACAAATATAACAAACACTACAAAAATAACGCAACTTAAAATCAAATTTTGTGTTATTAGTAAAAATATTAAAAAAAAACTAAATAGAGAATTAATTTAGAATGTAGAGAGAGCTAGGAAGGTATGATATATAGAAAGAGAAGTGTTATATTGATTATCTATTTTAATTTTTTTACAATCACAAAGAGAAATGTAAAGAAAATACATAGATTGAATTCTTAGTCACAAGTTCTTAAATTCATCTTAAGAAATGCAAAATTACCTTGGAAAAGGAGAGTTAGTTAGATATATAAAAATGAACATGAAGAGCCTAGGAGTGGATGAAGAAAAAAAGTGATAATGAACAAAAAATAAATAAAATTAATTTGCTCCATTCCCTAGAATGATAAGAGAATACTGATAATGGTATTTTTTTTTCGGTTCTCCTAAATAATGATAAAAGAAATAAGTGTCTCTTGGGTTTTAAGGTTCATGGTGCACATTTGCACTACAATGAGGATGAGGATGATCGACTTTGAGGGGGAAAAGTGAAAAATAACCCTATGACACCTTATATTTTGGTTGTTTGGTTTATGCTTTTTTTTTCCTTTTCTTTTCAAATTTTTTCTTTGATTTAGGTTAGTTACTAATTAATTAAAATTTTAAGTTAAAAACTCAAATAATTCAAATACAATGTATAAATGTTCTGTAACTTTTGCAGACACTTCAAAGTTTTTGAATTGTATTTGTAGTTACATTTTGTCTAATCTTCAAATATATTTTTAAATTTAAAATATATTCCTTATAAATATTCTCTATAATATAGGTTTAGGTTTTTAAATTTAAATTACAAGACCACATGGCTAATTAAGAAAGGAAAGTAATAAGAAATATGTATAGATATAAACATATTTGAGAATTATAAACAAAGGGATGCTAGTTTTTATTTTTTATTGAGTATTCAATTGTATAAGGAGCTTGTTGACATTATTATCAATAACTTTATCAGATAATTATTCATAATACCGTATTTTATGAGGATCTGTGCAACATATGGGAGCAAACCTAGTTTCCTCTTTATATAGAAGAATATTGTTTTCAAACTTTTAAAGAAAATATTAAATAAAATATAATATTCTAGTTGTCCTTTATTTTTTTTAAATGTTTTCAATTAATGAGAAAATAAAGTAATAGTTATTAAATATTGGAAGAAAATAAAAGATATAAAGATAGAAATTAGTCATTGAGTTTTAAAAGTATTTTTTTTTTACAAAAATTTACATTTTATACTTTCGGGGATTATTCATTTGCAGGTAAACATTCACACAAACACATTTCTTTTCATGGAAATGATGCAATTTAAGAAAAGAAGTGAGAGAGAAGGATTTCATAATTGAAATTTTCAATGATATGATATGTTCTTTTCTATTGATTTTTATCTTTAAAAGGTAACAACAATGAGTTGTATTAAGTTTTTATAATCCTTACGTCAAATTATTTGTTTTTGTGGGACATCCTCTCTAGTATCTTCATCATAGCGATTGATTCGGGATGGATTGGTGGGGTTCCAAGTAGTTAATATGTATTAAAAAAAAGATATAATGATAAGGATGTAAATTACTCTTTAACTTTTTAAAAGTATTTTATTAATTACAAAATATTATATAGGTAAAGTGAAAGTCTTTTGTATATGGAAGAATATTTTGGCATTTTCTATCATATGGAGTGTGTGCATTGTTACTATTTTTTTTAAAATTAAAATGTCTTTTAATAAGATCATTAAAACAATAAAAAAAATTACCATAATATTTTTGAGATTCGTTTTCTACAAATATATATCTATATTGATATACTTTTGATAAAAAAAATATATGGTAAAATATCTATACAATCTTAGTGAAAAATTATGAAATAAAATTGAAGTAAAAACATTTGTGAGATATTTAGTAGCATAATAGTGAATGATATGTGTAGAAATGGTGAAATATTAGTTTTTGTATAATAAAAATAAAATATTTTTTTGGGTGAGTAATAAAAATGAAATATTAGTAAAATATTATTCAATAATAATTATAAAAATATGAAAAT
Source organism: Tamarix chinensis (assembly GCA_030549775.1). Classification (NCBI taxonomy): domain Eukaryota; kingdom Viridiplantae; phylum Streptophyta; class Magnoliopsida; order Caryophyllales; family Tamaricaceae; genus Tamarix; species Tamarix chinensis. The sequence goes on from CM060181.1 coordinate 25,759,889, forward strand.
ATTATTCAATAATAATATTATTAAGTTTTTATAATCCTTACGTCAAATTATTTTATAATAATTAGTACAGGTCACATGCAACGCCACATGCGTCCAATAATAAATGAAAGGACAATCAATTTTTTTTTAATATATGCTGCTGGGAGTTTAATCTGAAATTGGATTTGAGGCCCACTATCCACGATACTCTATGCTCTTATGGAGAAGAAATGCGAATTACGTTCTACATATTAATTCGGTTTGAATAAACAATATGTTTGGCTCTTGGAATCTCTTAACACGCCGCTTCGATGGACCTGTACAAGCGAGTGTATGAAATTATTACTTCTTTTTTTCTTTTCCGTATAAAAAAAGTCAATGATTCTAGCATTAACATTCAAAAAATCTAAAGGAAGGAAAATCCATTACAAGAGGTAGGATTTAAACTCTGAATTAACAATTTATAACAATAGAGCTATCAAGTCACGCAAAATTCCGGTTTTATAGTATAGTCGATGCAAAATTCCATTAATATTATCTTCTGAACATCATTGTCGCTCAGTCATCTTTGATGGGACTTGTATCATTGATTTTATAAACTTAAAAATAGTTTATCATCTTCATCATGTTACATGCGTAGGAGCACGGACGGAGAAAATGAGGTAAAAATAAACGAAAATTGATTATTTTATAAATTAGATTTAGGTATATTTTAAAAAAAGAAAAATGAGATAACAAAAAAAATTGTAACAAAATGGGTGGATCAAATGGAATTTTTGTGCATATGCTAACTTGTTATCCTTCCTTTTAGACCTTAACTTTTTTGGTTGCTCAATAATTTAATAAATATTTAATTAATTCTACTACTTTATATTTGAGTTTAATAATACTTGGAGTTTCTAAACTAATTCCGCCTATAAGTAGGCCCCTACTTATGCCACTGGTTGTTCCCCTTTTGAAGTGGTGTATTGAGTGAATTCCACCATCTCCATTGATCTTTTTCCTCTCCCCATTGATGCACAAGTTAGTTTTGAAGCAACCAACATGACCAACGAATTGAAGAAATTACATGAGCAAGTGCGGTTCAGAATTGAGAAGGTTAATGAGATGAATACAAAGAAAGCCAACAAGTATAGAAAAGAACAAATATTCAAACTAGGAGATCTAGTTTGGCTTCACCTTAGAAAGGAGAAATTTCCTTCTAGGAGGAAGAACAAACTAATGCCACGAAGTGATGGACCGTTCAAAGTACTTGAGCAAGTTAGAAACAATGCACACAGACTAGAGATTCCACCAAATCTAAGGGACATATCAACCACAATTAACGTGGAAGATTTGCTTCCTTACTTACACGATGAGCCTTATGAAGATAAGGAAGGTCCTTCTCAAGAGATGGAGGATGATATAGGAGCGTCCTTCTCATGTGATGATAATAATCTATTCATAAATTTTTCTAAGTTAGGAGAGTAAAAAATCGTCATTACTTGGACCAAATTATGAGCCAGATTATATGGAGCCATACAGGCCATTTAACAACAATTATAAGCCATCAAATCCACACCTTTTTCAGCTTCATTATGGCTTGAAATTCCATGCAAGATTCATCCATCATCTAGCAAACATTAGCACATGGAGCACACATTATTTGAAAATCAAAAGCATGCAACCACTTCACTGTTGCGGCAGATTTCAGAGTTAAGTTTTGGTGTTTTCTAAGACCTTAATTAGCATTAATTAAGAAGAGTTCCTAAAAAGTAGCCAAAGCAACTGGCCAAATAAGGGTCGTGGGGAATGTTTATTTTTCCATCTAGTTAATGTATAAGTAATGTACTAGTTTTTTTTTTTCTTCTTGTAATTTATGTTTCCTAAGTCCTAACTATTAGCTTTTTAAACCTAATGTAATAGCTAATGCATGGGAAATGGATGATGGGAGGCTTGAAACATAAGCTCCCATGCTGATTGTTTGAGTCCTACCATAGTTAGCATGGATTAGAGTAGAGTTTGATTAAGTTGAACTCTTAAGGTTACCTAAGTATTGGTTGTAATTTTCTCAACTTCTTACACTCTTATATGGGTGTAAAGAGGAATGAAAAGGGTAGCCTTTAAGTATTTCAACCAACCTAGTGCATGGCTTGTTGAGTTTTACAAAATCTTACAATCTTTATTTTAAAAGTTGTTACCTTAAGTGGCAATTGTAAGTATTTAATTTTAAGGGTTACTTGAATATCAAATCTTTTTCTCATCTCCTCCTCTCTTCTATTTTCTCTTTTGTTGGAGCTAAACCCAAGTTCCATCATCAACTCTTAGCAAGACCCAATTTGTTTAACATTTATACATCACTTACCCAGAACAATATGCTCTTGTTCATAATTTATCAATTTGTGATTGTGTCTCCCGTTCCTAATTACCACTTATCATCCACCATTATTATTTTCAACACCAATAATAAACAAGGGACAATCATTCTTTTTAAAACTTGTATTACATGCACCTTCATAATTTATAGGTTTAATACGGATATACGTTTCACTTCTTTAACATTTTAAAACTTAGTTCGCTAGAATAACAAGGGAATATGCTTAGTTCCCTAGAATGACAAGGGAATACTGATAATTGTATTTGTTTAGTTACTGCCATTGACAACTAACGCTGATTCTCTCAAATAATGATAAAATAAATGTCTATTGGGTTTTAAGGTTCATGCTCCACCTTATGACTTTGAGGGTGTTTGAGAGGAAGAGGATCATCGACTTTGAGGGGGAAAAGTGAAAAGTAAAACATAAACCTATAACACCTTATATTTTGGTTGTTTGGTTTATGGTTTTTTTTCCCTTTATTTTTCAAATTGTTTCTTCGTTTTAGGTTGGTTACTAATTAATTATAATTTTAAATTAAAAACTCAAATAATTCAAATGCAATGTATAAGCGTTTTTCAACTTTTGCCGAGACTTTAAAGTTTTTAAATTGTATTTGCAGTTACATTTTGTCTAATCTTCCAATATACTTTTAAATTTAAAATATATTCATTATAAATATTCTCTTTAATATAGGTTTAGTTTTTTAAATTTAAATTACAAGACCACATGGTTGATTAAGCAAGTAAGTAATAAGACGTATGTATAGATATAAAAATACTTGAGAAATATAAACAAAGGGATGTGCTGGTTTTTATTTTTTATTGAGTATTCAAATGTATAAGAAGTTTGTTGACATATATTATCAATAACTTCATCGTATAATTATTTACAATGCTGTATTTTATAAGGATTGTGCAACGTATGGGAGCAAACCTAGTTTCCTCTTTATATAAAAGAATATTGTTTTCAAACTTTTTAAGAAAATATTGCATAAAATATAATATTCTAGTCGTCCTTTATGTTTTATTTTTTTTAAAGTAATGATAAAATAAATTAATAGCTATTAAATTTTGAAAAAAAGATATAAAAATAGAAATTAGTCTTTGACTTTTAGTGCTTGTTTGGTTAGAGGGTAATAGGGGTGGAAAAATTATCCCTATATTTTATATATGCTATATAATTTAATTGAAATTAAATATTTTTATTCTTATGAATATCTATTTTAGATCTTAATTTGATCTAAAATGGATATTTTATTAAAAACATATTTAAAATTATTAAATACATAGTATAAAAGATAAAAAATAAAGGAGAATTTTTTCTACCCCTATTACTCCCATACCAAATAAGCCCTTAAAAGTAATTTTATTATACAAAAATTTACGTGCAAAAGTGATAGTCTTTTGCATTTTCGGGGATATTTTATTTGGATGTAAACATTCATGAAAATACATTTCTTTTTATAGGAATGATGCAATTTAAGGTATGAAGTGGGAGAGAAGGATTTCATTATTGGAATTTTCAATAAGATGATATGTTCTTTTCTATTGATTTTTATCTTTAAAAGGTAATAACAATGAGTTGTATAAAGTTTTATAATCCTTACCTCAAATTATTTATATTTGTGGGACATCCTCTATAGTATCTTCATTGTAGTGACTGATTTGGGATGGATCATTGGGGTTCCAAGTAGTTAATACATATTAAAAAAAAGATATAATGATAAAGATATAAATTACTCTTTAAAATTTTAAAAGTATTTTGTTAAGTGCAGAATATTGTATAGGTAAAGTGAAAGTCTTTTGCATATGGAGGAATATTTTGGCATTTTCTACGGCATGAAGTGTGCGCATTGTAACTATTTTTTTTAAATTAAAATGTCTCTTAATATGATCATTAAAATAATAATAAAAATTATACCATAATGATTTTAAGATTTTTTTCTACAAATAAATATCTATATTGATATACTTTTGATAAAAAAAAATATATGGTAAAATATCTATACAATCTTGGTGAAAAATTATGAAATAAAATAGAAGTAAAAACAAATGTGAGATTTTTAGTAGCATAATAGTGAATGATATGTGTTGAAATGGTGAGAGATTAATTTTTGTATAATAAAAATGAAATAATTTTTCTGGCGAGTAATAAAAATGAAATATTAGTAAAATATTAGCCAATAACAATTATAAAAATGTAAAAAATAATGGTGAAAGATCGGTGCAATAATGGTAGAATACTAATAGTTATGAAGATAGAAATATAGAGTCAACTATGGTGAAATATTGAGATAATAGTAAAAAACTATAATCATAACATAATAGTAGTGAAATAGAAAAGTAATTATAATCAAACATGACAAGTTAATTTTTTTTTTTTAGAAAAACTACAGATATGGTAAAATACAAAGAGATATATGGTAAAGTATGAAGGTAATAGTGGTTGAAAACAAACATAACGGTGATGAAACATAACAAAGCATTTGTGGAACATAATTATTATAATAATAATAATGGTAAAATTAATTTCATAATAGAATATCATAACAATGATAAGATATAAATATAATCATAGTAAAATATGTAACTATATTTTAAATAATAATATTTGTTGAGTTAGAAGTATGGCAATATTAATCTCTAATTTTAGAGAATTTTGTTAGAAATATAATATATATATATATATATATATATATATATATATATAGATGTAAGATCTTGTGCGCACCTTTTTTTCGGTACAAATGTAGAAACAATTTTTGACCGTTGGATCTAAATTAGATCTTACAGTCAAAATAAAAATCACACAAAATAGGTTTGCCCATAACCTCTCCGCCCCGCCCCCTTCTGTTTTGATTTTCGACGGTGCTCTGCTTCGCACCCGACCCCCAGACCCGTGCGCACCTGTCTCTCCTTCTCCGTCGCACCTCTCTCCCTCTCCATCGCACCTCTCTCCCTCACCATCGCACCCGTTTCTCCATCTCTCCATCGCCATTTCTGCTTCTGTATCTCTCCATCGAACTGCTCCTCCCATCTGTTGACAGATCGAGCGAAGTACCCGACCTCCCTCAATTTCCTCTCCTCCTCCACTCCGAGGAGCTTCGTAGACCAGCAGACGAGCTCAGCCGCTGTTATCTTCAACCAGACCTCAGCTCCTCCATTCTTCAACCGCCACTACACTGCCACACAGGAGACAAGAAGAAGCGGCGGCGTCGCGACCTGAGCAAGAGCACAGAGGTATTCGATCTTCTGTTCGTTGTTTATGGTCGGAGGGTCAATTAAAATGGTGCAGTGAAGCCTGAAATAGGATACTGTCGCATAATCTGATATTAAATAGAGTTCTGTGTTTTGGGAGTAAGTATAGTCGAATCCAATGTGTTTGAATGTCGACAAGAACAAGCTTAATCAATTGTAGATGTGCTGAGTAACTTGTGGTATTCTGTAAGGTAGTAGTGAATTAATAGAAAATTCTATTAATATAAATTGTTGAACCCCTCGCCGGTTGAAAAATTCTAGAACCAAATCTCTAAATAATAATCCTCGCATTCAGTCATTTGGTAATTTGTTTGCCTCAAACGAGAAATCATTCATACCAGGTATATTATTAGTATTGTTTATTACTACAGATGGATGGTAAGACTTCTTGTTTATTACATTTTCATGTTTTTGCATCTGTTTCCTGATTCTTTGTGCGACGCAACCAGTATTTGATGAAGAATACTCCCCGGTTAGGATTCGACTGTGCTCGGTTGCTGAAGCTGCCACTGTGACATTATACTTACTGCCTTAGATTTTAACTAACTAAATACAGTTTCTGGATGGCTAATATATTGTGTTATTATTATTATTATTATATTGCACCAGTTGTCTTTCTGCTGCTTGTCTATATATAATACTCATAAACGAGGATATGGCTAGTTAGCTAGGGTTTTCCTTGAGGTTCTATTCTATGATAGTAGGTGGCGACTGAGGGAATACTTGGAGGATCAGGCCCATCGATGCCATCTTGCACAGAGCACTAGCTAACAACTATGATGTTATGTATTTCACCAAAGAAAGACAATGGAGAGAAACTATGTTATGTTAGATCAATCAGGCCCATTTATAGAATGCTTCTTACCTTTCTTTTCTTTCCGATACACCCTTAGGTATTTTGGAAAAGGCCTAAAGTTTATTTTGGGCCCAGGAGAATTAATGTAAAAATAAATATTAAAAATTTAGCTAGATAAATAGAATACAAATAAATTGAGTTTAATATTTTAAAATAATATTTTGATAGTATAAACCTTACTTGGGTAAAAATTATTTTAATTGCACTTATATTGAAGTAAATTAGGATCAATAAATATTATATCAATTAAGTTTTATCATTCATCTAATTATTTTTTGAAAAAAGGGCTAATAAAAGTAAGGGTGATTCTTTGTATTATTATGGTTTATGGTTTATAGGGTTTAGGGGTTTTAGGGTTTATGGTTTATAGGGTTTAGGGATTTTATGGTTTATGGTTTAGAGGGTTTATGGTTTATGGTTTATAGGGTTTGGGGTTTAAGGTTTAGAGGGTTTGGGTTTTGGGGTTTGGGGTTTAGGGTTTAGGGTTTATGGGGTTTAGGGTTTAGGGTTTAGGGTTTAGAGAGGGTTTAGGGTTTAGAGGGTTTAGGGTTTAGAGGGTTTTGAGGGTTTAGGGTTTAGGGTTTAGAGGGCTTAGGGTTTAGGGTTTAGTGTTTAGGGTGTTTAGGGTTTAGGGTTTAGGGTTGAGGGTTGAGGGTTTACAGGGTTTAGGGTTTAGGGTTTCGAGGGTTTAGGGTTTAGGGTTTAGGGTTTAGAGGGTTTAGGGTTTAGGGTTTAGCGGGTTTAGGGTTTAGATGGTTTAGGGTTTAGGGTTTAGAGGTTTTATGGTTTAGAGGTTTTATGGTTTAGAGGGTTTAGGGTTTAGGGTTTAGGGTTTAGAGGGTTTAGAGGTTTGGATATTTGGTTTGGATATAGGTTTGGGTTAGTTTTTAGGTTTGGTATTAATAAAATCTTGAATGTTGATTTAATTTTGATCTAATGGTTGAGATTGGTTCTTATGTTTGTATATTAATAAAAGTTTGTATGTGAACCCAACTATAATTAGTCTAATATCATTTACCAAATGGAGCCCAAATAAGTTGAAGAGCTCGGCTGAACGAGGTTCGATCAAGGAAATCTGATCAACGGAATGTATATCAAGTTTATTGGGCCTATGATTAAAAAAATATTATAGTTTCATACAGATAGAACATGTACGTAAGTATTCAGCCTATTATTGGGCCAGGGCACCAGAATAGGCTAACCCAGAATCTTGTATGACCTTTCGGTATCATAATTGAATATATCAATATCATCAGGTTAGAACCGGAGTTGCCTTACCCAAAAAAAAAATAAAAAAAATGAATATAATATCCTCAGGCTAATAAAAGAATTTTCAGCATTGTAATTTCAATTTTAGGTTTCTCGATGGCGAAGAAGAGAAAACACAGCGAACCGGAAGCAACGGCGGAGGCGAGGAAAGACGATGTTGCGCCGGAGAGGCCGAAGAGAACACTATTAGGCTGGGAAGATAAAGTTGACGAGAAAGAAAGTGAGTCCTCTCAGGTATTTAGAAACAAGGAAAAAGTCCTGCTCACTTGTTCCCGTCGGATTAATTTCAGGTAATCAATCTGGTATTATTGGGTCGGATTGAGATTGTTTTACCTTGTAACATTTATGTGAATTGACATGAGGATTTAGGTACCGGCATTTGATGTTGAACTTGGTATCGTTGCTACCTCACTCTAAGAAGGATAACAAGGTTGAGTCCAATGAAAGCAAAGGCGAAACTTTGAATGAACTTGTCGAGCTAAAAGGCTGTTCGTCTTGCGTGTTTTTTGAGGTAAGCCATACTCTAATTGCTGCTCCATAATGTTGAATGACCTGTAGCTCTAGTTTCTATCGTAGTAAAACACAACACGAGTTGCAGATTGTAGTTGTGGACAGTAATTATATGCTCTTTGAGGGCAAGTTGTTGTTAAGGATTTCAGTAGCTTTCTTGAACCAGTGCTGGATTCCAACCCCAAGAAGAGAATATGAAGTCACCCTGGTCTTGGTGTTTAGCTATATATTGAACTTGAGGTGTTCAAGCATGTTTAAGTCATAAATTGTTTGTGTGAGCTCAATAAGTTGCTTCAAAGTTTCAAACAGTTAGTTAGGAAATCAGATTACCAAGGGATTGCCTGATGTGTATGGAAAAGAACTATTTGGATTAGCTGCTTGCTAAACGTGCAAAGTAGAATCATTATGCTTTTGTGTAGGATTATACTGCAGGAGTGTAGGTTGATGGGTGATAATTGCAGGCTTGGGACTTGGGAGGGAGCTAAATATACACAGCCTTATCTTTGTTGTAATCTTCTCTGATTCAAAGCTGTTATCATAGGTCTAGTAGGAGAACCCATACTGTTTCATCAATACTCCAGGTTCATTTTGTTATAGGATTTTCGTACAAGTGGTTAATGCATAGAGTTGTATTGTGCAGGAATAGAGACTTGTGATTCCAAATTACTTGTCACTTTATGCTAGGGAAGTAACTGGACGGATAAAAGATGCCATCTGCTCTTTTCTCATATTTTTATACAGTGATTTGGATTGCCCATTATTGAAACAAATTCCTTGTTTGGATTATTTGTTTTGATGGGCCCAATCCCTCCAGACAATGATGGTCTGGACTTTAAATGGACATATACATGTTTGCAGTCTAGACTCTGATGGTCTGATGATTCAACTAATTCCATTCTTTCATGTTCATCAGTGTCGGAAACATAAAGACCTGTATTTATGGATGTCCAAGTGCCCAAATGGACCCTCAGTCAAATTTCTTGTTAATGCAGGTATTTAGTTGTCTGCTGATTATGTGTTTGTGTGTGATCATATACTTCAGACTGATGTTTATCTTCTGAATACGTCCTGAACTATGCCTCTGGTTGTTAGATCTTGTCTCGTGGAATAATTGAGATTGATTTTGTTCTATATAGTGCATACGATGGAGGAATTGAAGCTCACTGGGAACCATTTGAAAGGCTCACGGCCTATTTTGACATTCTCAGCCAATTTTGATGAAAAACCCCACTGGAAGCTTTTGAAGGAAATAATCCAGCAGGCATGTGCATGCCTTTTTTTGCTTTTTCAATCCTCTTGCCTATCGTCCAGCATATCTATTATTCTGTTGTCATCCTTGGCTAAACATCCATGATTGATTCTTTGAACTTTGGGTACATGACTGATCCCCTTTCATTTTAAATAGAAACCCCACAGTTCTTGAATCTGATCTGGTTTAAATCTGAAGCTGCCAAAACTGAAATCTTCGGTTCTTATAGTTTTTGTGATGAATGTATATTTTTCGCATGCTTGCTTGTATAATTATTTGTTTACAGTGACATATAGTGAGACCTTAATGTTATTGTGGGCTCAACTGCCCCTTGCATCCTTGCAATGATGGGTAGAAGATGCGCGATGCCCTTCCTTGTGGTAAAACCAGTTAAAAGAAATAATAGGACAGAAAAAGAAAACTAATGGTCGGGCATTGCTTGTGCATTTAGTTTTGTAGACTATTGAATTTGGTTGTGGATTCTCTACATAAATATTCTCATTTTGGATATTCTTTTTATCCATATTCATTTAGTTTTGCAGACTACTGAATTGGCTGTGGCCCAGCTTCAGGAACTTATTCGCTCAGTTTATGTTTTCATTGGTAAATTTAATGTATTGATGTACATACATTCTTACTTGGCTGCTTTTCTCAGATCTTTGGAACCCCAAAGGATTTCAGGAAGTCAAAACCCTACTATGATCATGTGTTTGTTTTCTCTATCCTTGATGATCACATATGGTTCCGGAATTACCAGGTTGGCTTTACAAATTTGTTTGATTACATAATTATTTTCTCATAGCTGAGATGATTACAACTTGCAAGCTATCTGTCTTTGCAATCTTTATTGAGGGAATATCTTCAATGATGATTACTCCTTTAATTCATGTTCTCCATACATATATATTCCAGTAACTGTTTTGTGTTTGAGATTAAGAACCATATTAATTATGTTTCCTTTCAATCTATGATAGATAACGGTTCCTCATACTGAATCAACTAAAACAGACCGAGGGGGCTTAGATAAAATGACCCTTATTGAGGTTTGTGGCATTATACTTGCTGCATTTATATGAACTATAGTTTTCTTAAGAATGTTAGCTAATTTGGAGCTCTTTTGTGCTCAGGTTGGTCCAAGATTCTGTTTGAATCCTATCAAGATATTTGGTGGCAGCTTTGGAGGCCCAACGTTGTTTGAGAACCCAAATTACATATCACCAAATCAGGTAAGAAGCTTTTGACCGTCTTTCTCTTACCTATCTTACCTTATTTTTATGAGTTTTCTGTACTTTTGTTTCTCCTTGGATTATCTTTTTCCATTATCTTGTTATTCTTTTGATCAATAATGTTTGGAAGTCATTCAACTATAGCAGAATTATATATGGTTTATGACAGGCTTGGTCAAGTCCGAATTTCTTATTTATTTTTTTCTTTGAAACTATTTGAGTTTGGCAACATCCTTTTACGTCAGGAGTTTATAAATTAGCGTTCAGCAACATGATTTGTGACTTTCCGTTTGCTGTGCTTTCAGATTCGATCTCTGGAGAAGAAGCAAAAAGCGGGCAAGTACGGGAAGAAAGTTAAAGCTAAGACAAGGAGGAAAATGCACGAACTTGAAAATCCAATGGAGCGTGATGAGTTTGCAGATATGTGGAAGGAATGAGAATTGTTTGTATGGAGCGCAAATTTTGTTAGGCTGTGATACGATATTGCTATGGACTTTTGCCATCCAACTGAAAAACTGGACACTCAAACAATCACGTGTGCCTAAGTTTTGACTTTTTGACATTATAAGATTATGTATTCAAATCATTTTAGTTTTAGAATATACTTAATTCTTGGGGCGCAGTCGTACTCTATATTTTTGTGTAGCAAATACACAATATTAACAGTCAGGTGCTATGCTAGTGGTATCTGCTTTCAGCAAGGTGGGTGCATCACACTTTCCGCGACTTCTCACGCATTTAACATGACATATTTTTTGCATGTACCATGCGGAAAAGTTGCGGATTTAGTAGAGAAGGTTTGAGTTAGTTTTATCAATCTGTGTTTTCATGCTCCATTGCTCTATCCTAACCTCACAACCTGACAACTTTCGTCTTCGGTTAGTGAAGTTGCGAAAAGGACGGCAGAACATAAAAGATTTGAACATGTACAATGGTTATGAATTTTTATGAAAGAAATACAGGTATTCATAACGTGAGTAATCCTATAAATGATATGAAATACTATTAATTATTCCAACAAGCCGTAGGGAACGATCCACAAAAATTTATGTAAATAAATTCTAAGATGTTTAAAGATATATTTGCACATGCTTTCTTTATTTTGGTATGTTTTTTCTTAACACATTCAACATAATTGCTTAAATTTGTAAAGTCAAGGAAAACTAAAATGTCATCAGACACAATTCTCTCAATTCTTCCTTTTGAGATATGATCTAAGTGCTTATCCTATAATGATGCAAATTTTATTTAATTAGTTTGCGTTTAGCACCACATGATTCTACGTGTAAGGTTTCATGATATGGAGTGATGACATCAATAATATATGGATTATCATATGGACAATGAACCATTGAATTTAATGAAAGGATAAATTTTTTATTTCCAATGGATAATAATATCTGAATTTGTCTATTAGGAAAACAAAAACAAAATTCTACCTGAAAGTTGGTAGAATAAAAGTGTCTTTCAAATCCAAATAATGATCTGTTTCTAATAATAACCTAAAAGTGTTGGTCATTTCGCCCATTGTTGCTTTACCATCTCCCACATAGATATGTCTTTCACCATCATTTAACTTTCGGTAAATTAGGCAACCCTATATAGAAATACTTATGTGAGTAGTAGCACCAAAATATAACCACCAAGTGTTTTTGGATACTAAGATAGATTAAGCTTAGAACATACCAAATCAAGGATTATACTTTTCTTCATGTACCCTTCGTGATACTTCTGATAATCCCTCTTGACATGTCTAGCCTTTTTTACAAAAGAAGTAGCTATCTTTTTTCTTCTATTTTTTCTTTTAGATTGGACCCTTAGGATAAACTTCATTCTTTCTTTTTATACCCTTACTTTTAGGGGTAAATGCTAGATGAACACTCTCAGTCTTATTTTGCTTCAATATTTCTTCCTCTTGTATATGGTATGAAATGAGCACATTAAGAGTCCATTTCTATTTTTGACAGTTGTAGCTTACTTTAAATTGATTGAATCGTGTAGGAAAAGTAATCAATTCTAAATTCATGAGTAAGTAATCAATCCCACAAGGATTGGTGAATGACCGCTAGGAAATGATAGAACATAGCTATATCTAGACTATGAGATGATATGAAATAATAAATTTTAAGCTAAAATAACTAAAATAACTATCTAAGCTAAAAGGAAGGAAAATAGCACTCAAGTGACTCAAATAAATATAAGAGCTAAGGTTCCGGTTCATCGCCCTCGATCCTCACATGTAATCGAATATCACATCACAAAATAATTCAACAATCATAATCAATCATGCTAACAAGGATAGAAAGTGTTGTGCTTTCTCAAGCCACAACCACCCTATTACATATCTATGGCCCTAACTATCTCTATCTTAGAGTCTAATAGAATGCAATGCATTAAAGTGCATAAAGTTCCTCCTTTATTGTTTTAGAGGCCAAATTAATCATCTCTCGACCTACAATTTAATTTCCCATTGTGCTATTGGGTCTAATACTAGATTATCTCTCGATCTCACCGATAATTCCCACACCGAAAATCAGAACCCGGCCGTGGTTCATCAATCCGTCAATCAATCAATAACACAACACATAGATCATGAATTGAATAAAAAAGGATGCAATAATTCAACACATTTGGATTGGGGGAAATTCTTCTTCACCTTAGCACAAGATCTAGTCTATCAAATTCATATCATGAATATTAAAAACAACAAGAGATTCCATAGATAGAGAAAAGATTATTAGATAATACCCTTAATGTTCACAAATTCTTGCAAAAATTATACTTCTTGCACCTAAGTCTCTAATTTACAAGAGATATTTTGATGAATTGGGGAAGAGAATAGAGAAGAGAGAAGAGAGAGGGAGTGGAGGGTGCTTCGAGAAATTATAATGAGAGTTTTTATATTACCGCCTCACGGATCTCTAGAGTATTGATAAAGATGGGCTTCCCGTGTCAGCTTTGACAATGATGCGTATTTTGACCATAACGTTTTCATCATAACTCCGATTAAGCTAATTTTGGATGCGTTGGAAAGCTATTAAAAATAAATAAAACTTTGATGTTGAAAGATTCTCCAAATTCATACTTTTTACCGGTATAAATTCCACTTCTTTTAGGCCCATATACTTTGAATATGCATTCTTGCTTTCATTTTATTCCAGAATTTACATTTTAGCTCTAAATCTCTTTCTGCTTTAACTTTTGCTCTTCTTTGCTCCTTTTTTCTCCTTTCTTCTCCCTTTAAGATAATTCTTTTTTCCATCCTTCATGAATTTTTTGTTGCTTGAGACCCTGTGAAATTTCACAACACAAAGGTAGTAACGAGAACAAAAAGGGAGAATTCCAACTGAAATTAGAGGTAAAAACTCTTATAAACTTTAGGAATAAGATGCAAAAGTTACATTTAACAACTGGACCCTTAGGATAAACTTCATTCTTTCTTTTTATGCCCTTACTTTTAGGGGTAAATGCTAGATGAACACTCTTAGTCTTATTTTGCTTCAATATTTCTTCCTCTTGTATATGGTATGAAATGAGCTCATTAAGAGTCCATTTCTATTTTTGACAGTTGTAGCTGACCTTAAATTAATTTAATCGTGTAGGAAAAGTAATCAATTCTAAATTCACGAGTAAGTTATCTGATAACTCAGGCTTTAGTTCTTTAAGTTTTGAAGCAATGTTAATCATCTCCATGATGTACTCCCTTATATTTCATTTGTCTTTATACTTTATTGAAATCAAGTGCTATAGAAGAGTTCCTTTTTTTTTAATATTATCATTTTTTGTAACATGTTTCTTAATTTTAGTAAGAAAATTCTTAGCATCGGTGATCTCATAAGAGAATCCACTCCTAAAAGTATCTATAATTATTCGCTTAATGATCATAAAGCCTATGCAAGTAGAGCGATCCTACTTTTCAAAGTTCATTTTCTTATCAGAGGAATTATTAGCTATTAGATTAGTGGTTTTACTAATGAAGTGCATGGTCTAGATCCATACAACCAAGGACAAGTAAAATGTTGTAATTCGATTCCTTAAAATTATTCCCATTTAGCATGGGAATATAACTTAAGTTGGCATATATAGTAGTAGTAGACATAGATGTACAAAAAACACAACAATAACATAAATATACATGCTCACAATAATATACATAATAAATAATCAATAAATTTAAATAATAGTAATCCTATCATAAGAAACCAGTGTAATATTAATATCAAGTCTTTGGATAGTAATATTAAATACAAGTGGTGTTCTTGTTGTAGTGATAAAATATTAGTAATAAGGCCTGTCAGATAATGATATCATCTCTGGATTAACTCACTATCCATATGACATCTAAATAATTACCACATATTTATCACCATATATATATATATATAGGGTGAATGTCTCATACAAACTATTCCTAATATACATATATAGGAACCAATCTTAACTATTAGATTATTATTTGATCAATTGTCAAAATTTAGTAAATACATAACCTAAATTTATTTTAATCTCGATCCTTAAATCTTCTAGATCTAACGGTAATTAAGAGTTCCTACGTTTGTATTTTAAATAATGGTTTTTACAAGATCCTAAATTTCTCTCTCTCTCTCTCTCTCTCTCTCTCTCTCTATATATATATATATATATATATATATATATATATATATAATTCTACCAAATATTTACCTTTCTTTGGACCAATAAATTATCCACCTAAATAAATATATATACATAAATATATAATTATTTTAATAAACTAATTTTCACAAAAGATGTTACTTTGGTAATATATTATGTTAATTAGTCTATCTACTAATATTATACAACCAATAAATTAAATAAATTGACCCCTCAATTTTATTTGTAAATTGACCCCTAGCGCGAGGCAGAAGGAGGTCGGTGGCCCGAAGGGGAAGAAAAAGGAAAAAGGAGGAAAAGAAGAAAATAGAGAAAGAAAAAGGGAAAAAGAAAAAAGGGAAAATAAAATAAAATAATTTTTCGAATAATGGAATTTTATATTTTTGATAGATAAATTAATTTAATAATTTAATTTATTAGAATTTAATATTTTAGGTTAAAAGGGATAATTTTAGTAGAATATTAGTTTGGAAAATTATTTAAATGAAATGAATATGATAAAATAACAAGATATTTATTTTAATTTATTAAATATTCATATCCATTTTTATATACTCAACATTCCACAAAATAATTGAATTAAATAAATTTAAAATTTAAATTATCCCAAATGAGGATTATTTATTAAATTATAGGTTTTAAAACTTTTGGGTATTACAGTATAATTATAGAATTATTAAACTAATCAATCAATCAATTATATAAATCTACAATTCTCTTTGAATAGAGAATTCTATTGAGAAGAAAAAGAAGTTGGGACACACGATTCTCGACAACTAGGGTTTCAATATGGTTCATTTTATAAAATGCAAAACCCTACGGAGTAAAACAATACGTTTCAAAAATAATAAAAAATGTGATCCGTGTTTAGGAAATATGAGACCCTATTGTTTATTTCTTTACTTTCGACCTTTTTCCAAAACATATCAAAAGTTTCTCTCAAAAATACAAACTGTGTTTATTAATATGGTACCCTCATGTTTAAGACATAAACCTCTATACTACACTAAATATCTCTAACACCTGCACAAACCAACATAATGTTATGCTATGCTCAAACACGCTTGCCCCAACTTAGATATAGACTTCTTAAGGTCACTAGACCCCCACTTCTGTTTCCTCCCCTTGGCTATCAATCCTTCTCTATGTGAGTCTCTAGAAGTGTCACTGCCAATCAACTGACTATCAATCAACTCTCATTATAGCAAGACAGATTTCACATCCTCAAAGACTAACTCATCATTCTCATTTAAAGTAGTCTCATGAAAATGTTTAAAACTTATAGGCCAATAACATAACAACATAATAGCCAAATTTTCATCATCTAATTTAATATTTATATTATGTAAATCCATAACTATAGATTCAAATTCATCCAAGTGACTTTTTGAAGTTTAACCCTCACCTAATTTTAGTTCACGAAGCCGACCCTTCAACAATAGCCGATTTCCTGCTGATTTTGTCATATACAATGACTCTAGCTTCAACCACAAGACAACCACTTTTGATTCTTTTACCACATTCTACAATACCTCGTTCAAAAAACACATGTATGGTAGAGAGGGGCTTTAGATTTAATTCTTTAAATATCTCATCTATCATAGATTCTGGATTCTTTGAATTATTGGATAAAGCTTTTTCCAATCCATTATGAATTAGAATCACCCGTATCTTTAATTTCTATAATCTAAAGTTACGGAAAAGTTAAATTTCTCAATATCAAATCTTGTACCCATCTTGATAATTAAATTTCTTCAACAACGTAGCTCTAATACCAAATTATTGCAAAGTTAGTGTGGATTTAGAGATATCCAAACCAAATCAAAATTAACAAGATTATACACAAGTGAGAATTCAATCACAAGAAAAAACAATTAAGGAAAAAGTATAGATATTTATTTGTGTTCTTGTATAATTATTGGATGATTAAACTAATCACTCAATTAATTATACAAATATATAATTCTCTTTAAATGGATAATTATACAAAGAAGAATAAGAAGTTGGGGCATACGACTTTGGACAGCTAGAGTTTTAGCATATTTCCTTTTATAAAATAAATAAAACATTTACGGGGCAACACAACGTGTTTTAGAAATAAGAGAAAAAAATGGGACCCTCATGTTTATTTTCTTACTTTTAAATTTTACCCAAAACACATCAAAACTTTCTCTCAAAAATATGGATCATGTTCATTAACACACTACACCTATGTTTTTCACATAAACCTCCATACTATACTAAACTTCTCCAATACTTGTACGAACCAATACAATATTATGTTGTACTCAAATACCCAGTCAAAACTCACACAAATCTATGATCAACACCTACATAAACATATATTTCTATTAAATAATAATTTAGATAATTTATCTCACAAAATTCTTGAATCAAGCAAGCAAGAAAGAAATAATCCACAACTATCTTGATACGAGGAGGGAATATATCAAACATTACACCTTTCACAAAGATTTAACCTATTGCTACTTCAGGAAAACATTAGTTGGACTTAAAAATTTAGAAGCTAACAAAAGTCACAAAAATGGATGAAAGGTAGGTAGAAACTCACAAAAAGAGGGAGGATTAAGAATAAAAACTTAGATATTTGTAGAGAAACAATAAAAGAAAAAGTAATCATAAAGGATTTAATGTAAAAAATATCTAACAAAGAAAATATCAAGCTTGAAGGGGCTGGTTGGCACTCGCCAAAGATATATATACAAAAATGTGGTTCTCATTTACTTATAATAAAAATGAAAGGATACAAAGGTTACTTAATGATTATATGAATAAAAGTTCATTTATAAAAATAATTAACCATACATTGTGTTTGTTTTGAAGTAATCCAAGGATGGGTTACTTCTTGGGAAGTTTTTGAGGAGAATGTGAGCGAAGTCAAAACACAAAACATACTTGAAAGGACTTTTGTTGATTTATGGATCCAATTATCAATTTCCAAAATACTCTAAGTATCTAAATAAGATCAATGAGGGGTCAAGGAACTACAATTAGTATCAAAGCAAAAATACAACCATAAGGTGAACTTAGATGAGGTCTTTAGCTGCCTAATGGGAAAAATTCTTGGGAGAGACCGTAATGAGATATTTGGTGGTTGAGGCGTAATAAGGATGTTGTGTTATTTAACTAAGGGTGTATGAAATATCTCAAGTCATGTAGTAGATGGTAGAGATTTAAAAAAATTGATATGACTATCTATATGAACAATGTATAACTTCTTTTTAGAAAGTTAATCATTAGATAATTCTATAGTTAATCATGTTTGACTTGGAGTAATCAATGGATGGGTGACTTCTTGGAAAGTTTATAGAGAAATGTGTGACTTAGAATAAAGAATACTTGAAAGGACTTATGTTGATCTATGGGGTTAGTCGTCAATTCAAAAAGTGCTTTAGTTAACCATCCACAATCAATAGGGGTCAAGGTGTTACCAATAAGGTAGATAAAATTTAAACAAATCATTAGAAGTTTGAATAAGGACAAGTAAGTTTAAGTTCGAGAGGAAAAGACTAAGAGAACTAGAGCAACTGACATCATAAAGTATAACAATAATAAACCTATTTATTATATAAAGTTAAAAAAATTTGAAAGCTAACAAAAGTGTTAGATTACAATCAAGGAAATACATATGCAATGGTAACTTCTAAAAGCTAAAATAAGTGAAGGATAGGATCATACAATGACATTATTGAAATGCCCCGAAAATTCTAATTTTAAGAATTATAGTTAAATAAGGTTTTATTAGAAAAATTAATTAAATAAATTATTTTTATTAAAATAAAAGGAAATTAATTAGGGCAAATCAAGAAGAAATTTATAAATATTTTAATTAGGAAATTTTTTTGGTATTTTAGCTAATTAAGAATTTTATTCTGGAAATTAATTAAATAAAATTATTTTATTTTAGGTAAGAGGGAATAAATAGTTCCAAATTAATAAGAATTTTATAAATAATTTAATTTGATAAAATTAGAGTGATTTGCTAATCAAAATAGAATTTATGAAAAATCTTTTAAAAATCCTAAATTAGCCTAAAAAGGAATTCAAATATTATTTTATTTAAATATTATTATTTTTAAATATCCCAAATATTCTATTTAATTTAATTAACCCAACCGACTATTTCTCTTTTTCCTTTTTTCTTTTCTTTTTTCCTTTTCTTTTCTTTTTCTTCTTTCTTTTTTTTTTCTTTCATCTTCTTTTCTTTTTCTTTCACCTTGCTGATTAGGCCTGTTGGTGGCCCAATCCCCTTCTTCCTTTTTCTCTTCCCCGCGGCCCACCTCTCCCCCTCTTTCTTTTCCTTCTTCCACGGCCCAGACCCCCTCTCCCTTTCTTCCTTCGACGCGACCCAATTCCTAAACATTGCGTTTTGATTAATCATCCCCCATCAGCCGGCCAGTTTTCCACTTCTTTTCCTTTCTCCTGGACCGCCGATCCACGCATTCCCTATCTTCTTCTTCTTCTTCCTCCCTTCCCCCGATGACGACCTACACCACCGCCCACCTCCAAAATTAACGCCGCCGGTTACACCCATTTTGATCGGGCGTTTTTCTCCCTTTCTCTTCCCCCTAATTCGGTGACCACGCTGACCCAACCCACCTCCCTTTTCTTTCGCGTAGTTCCTCCTTTTCCTACGCAATACCTTGCCACGATTTGAAATTCCACCCGCCAACCATCGCCGCCAGTGACCCTGACCCTACCTGCCCTAATCCTATGCCGCCCACAGAACCCTACCCTCTCATCTAAGATTTATAAATATCCCTTATTAGCTCAATCTCGGGACTTTTTCCCCCAATCCAGCAAAATCTCCTTTTTGCGCTACCGCCCCTTCAGATGCCATCCCTGCTGCCGTAGGCCAACTCCACCCACCTAAGCCTTCCCTGCATTGTCCTCTACCAAACTGTACCTTCCCCTCCCTCGATTTTTCTTGTGAGCCACCCCCACCGTGCAAAGTCACCTCCTTAATCAACCCATTCTTCCACCTCTGTCGCCCTTCGCACCACCCTTAGCTACCACTTATGCCACTGCCACTACCCCTTACACCTCCCAACCTATTCTGCAGACCACCCTTTACCTTCCCCTACCTTTCTTTTCCTCTTCCTCCCTCTCCTCCTCCTTTTCTCTTCTTCTTCCCCATTCGGTCACCACTGCCACTACTGTGCGCCACCACCTCTATTCTTCTCCTCTCTACCTGGGCAACTCTAAACACCCCAACTCCCACCTCCATTCTACTACTCCTTTTCCCAACATCTAACTTTTCCCCTTTTTTCCCCTTTTTCCCGCCACCGTCGTCGCCGCTTTGCACCACTGCTGCCACCGCTTGTTACCACCAGTCTAAGGTTGAACCCTAAACCATCTCAACCCTTCTTTCCTATTTATTTAAGCTTATTTTATTTTATTTCAATTTTAGCCTATTATTTGAATATTATTATTATTATTATTATTATTATTATTATTATTATTATTAGGTTCAACATTATTAGTATTATTTTTTTTATAAAGGCCGACCCTATTTGGCTTAGTAGATTAATAATAATAATAATAATATTATTAATATTATTAGTATTATTATGAGTTTTTTATTTTATTTATTTATTATTATTATTATTATTATAAGTAATATTTGTTAATATTATTATTTTTATTAATAATGGTACTTTTACTATTTTGGAGTAGGGTTGAAAACCCTACCTTATATTATTTTTGGTTTAAGTTATTTTATTATTATTATTATTATTAGTAGTAGTAGTATTATTTTGTATTTCCGATTATTATTTCATTACTATCATTATTAGTATTTTTATTAATAATGTCCTAATGATATTATTAGCATTATCTTGGTGAAGGGTGGAAGCCCTTATCTCACCATCCGTTTTGAATCATATTAATATTATTATTAGTATTTTTAGTATTATTTCTTATCGTTATTATTAATTGAAGATCGTTGTTTTGTGTACTCCCAACTAGATTGTTCCCTTCTAGTGGAGTTTATTGGGAGACCCCTCATTAACTCCTAGAGAGTGTTCTCTGGAAAACTACAATATTAATATCTCTCTCATCAACTGATTCTATATTGCTGGTGGCTGGTTTATAATAGCTTCCATAAAAATATGGAGTAAATGGGGTACAACCTCTATTGGTTCTTGAGGTGTCGATGGATTAATGGGCCCATATATATCGAATTTATTCCATAATGGATGAATAACCGACGGAGGGATTGTCATGTAGTTATAAATATAAGTATTAATCTGGTGCGTACATAGTATCTCGTATGTACACCGCATATAATATCTGCATAAATCATTATTGGTACCAGTTTAATTACTTCTTTGACACTCTATGTTGATCAACTCCATTACATATATAGTGATGTGACCTTTCAAATTGGCGTAAAGGGCACTTGTAACAAAATATGAAGCATTGGACGGAGACATCTCTAGCGATACTTTTATCTCATTATGTTGCAATAATAAGAATGTGTGCATTTTTTTAATACTGTGTTAAAACTACCTCGTGATATCTCTACAAATCTCTTTAAAGATTTGTGAACACTTTCAACCATGTTGACAAAAAGTTAGTAAATTACTTTATCAGTATAATGAATTAAAAGAAATTATACCAGGAGATAAAATATAAATCATACCTATTTATTGTAATCTGATGGATATGAAACACATCACCAAAGAAAGTAGAAATAATTTTGTATTTATATGGTTGTAGCCAATTTGTCTTTAGATATGAAATTAGGCTAGACATGTTTGTGTAATCTTCCTCCAATGATTAGAGTCCTTCCTCATATGTTTGTTCGTTTATGACATCTATCACATTTTTTTATCATGACATAAAACTACATGCGAACGATGAACAGCCAGAGACTTTCTTGAACATTTCCTCTACATTCTTATTAACATGAAACTTACATAATAAATGTTTTGATGTGGAAAAAATACATTCCATAGCTAAAATGAGAGCAAGTCCCTAATTGGTAATAATGGTAGTTGAATGTATAGATGGATCCATTAAGGTCTTCAACCTCTCAAGTACCCACAAACAATTTTTCTCTTTTTCAGATGATACGCATGCACATGAAACGTTGAAATTTTTTTTTTTATGTTAATTCAACAATTTTAAGTAAGAGCATTCCAAATTTATTCGTCTTATATGTGCAATCTATTTTGTAAAAAAAAGGAAATACATGCAAAATATTAACAAATACAGGATATGCAAATAGATATTCGATCATTATATTTGAATTTGGTTCAATTCAATGCCACTGAAAATAATCATTCTCGACCTAGATACTCGTAACATGCTGTAACATTGTTTAACCATCCATTTCTTCAGACCTAAGCTTCTATTAGGCATTATAAATATGTCTTCTCATGCTTACATTTCCTTCAAATTATTTTTGAAGAAATGGTATGATTTTGTCATGGATTTAAGTTAGTTGTGATAAGTTCATCAAAAACTTAAACTTCATATTCTATCAACTTACCCATAACAACATGCCATTATTCATAATTTATCAATTCGTGATTGTGTGTCCCGTTTGTAACTATCACTTGCCATCCACCACCATTATTTTTAACACCAATAATAAAAAAATGGACAATCATTCCTTTTATAACTTGAAATTACATGTACCTTTGGTATTTATAGGTGTAGTACGAACGTACGTTCTACTTATTTCACATTTTATCAATACTCTACCTACCCTATACTATATTTTTTTAAAAAAATTTGATAACCAAAATCATCTTCTGAATTGTACCCATTTGTTTATCTCATGTTACAAGTTCTTTACGATTAGAAATTATTTGCTTTGCTATTAAAAAATCTTTAGTAATTTTGAGTCGTAAAACGTATATTCATATGTTTCATATCCTGA
Source organism: Tamarix chinensis (assembly GCA_030549775.1). Classification (NCBI taxonomy): domain Eukaryota; kingdom Viridiplantae; phylum Streptophyta; class Magnoliopsida; order Caryophyllales; family Tamaricaceae; genus Tamarix; species Tamarix chinensis. The sequence continues at coordinate 25,783,136 of CM060181.1, forward strand.
AAAAAGAGTTTGCCATAATAATATAATAAAAAGAAGTATTAATTTCATCAAACCAAATTTGTCTACACAATTTACAATAATAATAATAATAATAATAATAATAATAATAATAATAATAATAATTTACCTCTTCATTTATGTTGTAATTAATATTTGGAGAAGCCATTTGTATTTCTTCTGTATATCCATATCTTGTTGGTATTCTAAATTCATCATAGTAGTATATTGAAATTTTGAACCTATTATCGTAGTTCATTGAAGTTTTGAACTTGTATTAATTTGTCAGAGTTTCAAACTTTTCGTTGTTTGAAGAGCTTTCAAATTCATTATTCATTGTGAGTGTTTAAAAAAAATGTGAAATTTTATAGGAAGATAGAACAAAGAAGTTAGCTTTTGAAAATTTTATATTGAAACGTAGAGTTGATTTATCTACGACAAATAATAACACTTATGAATTTGTTCGTTGTTTGAAGCTTATATATATAAACATTTAGACAATAAAAACCGAAACCATAAATTTGTATCATACAAATTTTTTTTTTCTACACATACTTACACCCATGACTACCCATATTCTATATTTCTGACAAAGTTTTTTTCTACCCATACTTCAACCGCATCCACAAGATTTTCATCTTATATAAACATATCGTGGAATTTTAATTGATAACTTTTTATCATTACATATAATAATTGTCTGAATAAATGAAAAAGTGGGAGTAAATTGGTTGCATATACCCATTCTTCTATAATTATGTATACGCTTGTTGTGGCGGGGGAACAACATTATTTATCGATGATGAGGGAGAGGAACGGCAAAAATTGCTGGTAGTAGGGTTAGGATAACGACTAACATTTTTGGTGGTGGGGGTAAGGGAATAAAAAAAGTTGACGGTGGTAGAGGTTGGGGACCGACAATTATTACCTGCGGTGGGGGTAAGGGATCAACAAAAATTACCCGTGGTGGGGGTATGAGATCGGCAAAAATCATAAAATATATTTTCTAAATAATAAGACCCTTATATTTTAACCACTAAAATATGATAGCTGCAGTGCATTAATGTTTTATGCTTACTAACTTTTTGCTAAGATTTAGCTATTAATTTAAATAAATAAATGGTTAATTCTCATAACTAATGATTCTATGACTATCGATAGATATGTACTAATTAATTAAAATTTGACCATTGACTGATAAAAATAAATATAACAAACACTACAAAAATAATGCAACTTAAAATCAATTTTTGTGTTGTTATTAAAAATATTAAAAAAAAATAGAGAATTAATTTAGAATGTAGAGAGAGCTAGGAAGGTATGATATATAGTAAGAGAAGTCGATCATATTGCACAAAGTGATAGGTTGAATTTGAGTATGGGGTCAAAAATAATTGTCGACTACAACAAGTTTTACAGTGAAGTGTTATATTGATTGTCTATTTTAATTTTTTTACAATCACAAAGAGAAATGTAAAGAAAATACATAGATTGAATTCTTAGTCACAAGTTCTTAAATTTCTTCTTAAGAAATGCAAAATTACCTTGGAAAAGGAGAGTTAGATATGTAAAAATGAACTTGAAGAGCCTAGGAGTGGATGAAGAAAAAAAATGATAATGAACAAAAAAAATTAAAATTAATTTTCTCCATTCCCTAGAATAATAAGGGAATACTGATAATGGTATTTTTTTTTGGTTCTCCCAAATAATGATAAAAGAAATAAGTGTCTCTTGGGTTTTAAGGGTCATGCTGCACATTTGCACTACAGTAAGGATGAGGATGATCGACTTTGAGGGGGAAAAGTGAAAAATAACCCTATGACACCTTATATTTTGGTTGTTTGGTTTATGCTTTTTTTCCTTTTCTTTTCAAATTTTTTCTTTGATTTAGGTTAGTTACTAATTAATTAAAATTTTAAGTTAAAAACTCAATTAATTCAAATACAATGTATAAATGTTCTGTAACTTTTGCAGAGACTTCAATGTTTTTGAATTGTATTTGTAGTTACATTTTGTCTAATCTTCAAATATATTTTTAAATTTAAAATATATTCCTTATAAATATTCTCTATAATATAGGTTTAGGTTTTTAAATTTAAATTACAAGACCACATGGCTAATTAAGAAAGGAAGTAATAAGACATATGTATAGGTTTTTATTTTTTATTGAGTATTCAATTGTATAAGGAGCTTGTTGACATTATTATCAATAACTTTATCAGGTAATTATTCATAATACCGTATTTTATGAGGATCTGTGCAACATATGGGAGCAAACCTAGTTTCCTCTTTATATAGAAGAATATTTTTTTTCAAACTTTTAAAGAAAATATTAAATAAAATATAATATTCTAGTTGTCCTTTATTTTTTTTCAATTAATTAGAAAATAAAGTAATAGTTATTAAATATTGGAAGAAAATAAAAGATATAAAGATAGAAATTAGTCATTGAGTTTTAAAAGTATTTTTTTTTTACAAAAATTTACATTTTATACTTTCGGGGATTATTCATTTGCAGGTAAACATTCACACAAACACATTTCTTTTCATGGAAATGATGCAATTTAAGAAAAGAAGTGAGAGAGAAGGATTTCATAATTGAAATTTTCAATGATATGATATGCTCTTTTCTATTGATTTTTATCTTTAAAAGGTAACAACAATGAGTTGTATTAAGTTTTTATAATCCTTACGTCAAATTATTTGTTTTTGTGGGACATCCTCTCTAGTATCTTCATCATAGTGATTGATTCGGGATGGATTGGTGGGGTTCCAAGTAGTTAATATGTATTAAAAAAAAGATATAATGATAAGGATGTAAATTACTCTTTAACTTTTTAAAAGTATTTTATTAATTACAAAATATTATATAGGTAAAGTGAAAGTCTTTTGTATATGGAAGAATATTTTGGCATTTTCTATCATATGGAGTGTGTGCATTGTTACTATTTTTTTAAAAATTAAAATGTCTTTTAATAAGATCATTAAAACAATAAAAAAATTTACCATAATATTTTTGAGATTCGTTTTCTACAAATATATATCTATATTGATATACTTTTGATAAAAAAAAATATATGGTAAAATATCTATACAATCTTAGTGAAAAATTATGAAATAAAATTGAAGTAAAAACATTTGTGAGATATTTAGTAGCATAATAGTGAATGATATGTGTAGAAATGGTGAAATATTAGTTTTTGTATAATAAAAATAAAATATTTTTTTGGGTGAGTAATAAAAATGAAATATTAGTAAAATATTATTCAATAATAATTATAAAAATATGAAAATATTATTCAATAATAAAAACATCATTGTCGCTCAGTCATCTTTGATGGGACTTGTATCATTGATTTTATAAACTTAAAAATAGTTTATCATCTTCATCATGTTACATGCGTAGGAGCACGGACGGAGAAAATGAGGTAAAAATAAACGAAAATTGATTATTTTATAAATTAGATTTAGGTATATTTTAAAAAAAGAAAAATGAGATAACAAAAAAAATTGTAACAAAATGGGTGGATCAAATGGAATTTTTGTGCATATGCTAACTTGTTATCCTTCCTCTTAGACCTTAACTTTTTTGGTTGCTCAATAATTTAATAAATATTTAATTAATTCTACTACTTTATATTTGAGTTTAATAATACTTGGAGTTTCTAAACTAATTCCGCCTATAAGTAGGCCCCTACTTATGCCACTGGTTGTTCCCCTTTTGAAGTGGTGTATTGAGTGAATTCCATCATCTCCATTGATCTTTTTCCTCTCCCCATTGATGCACAAGTTAGTTTTGAAGCAACCAACATGACCAACGAATTGAAGAAATTACATGAGCAAGTGCGGTTCAGAATTGAGAAGGTTAATGAGATGAATACAAAGAAAGCCAACAAGCATAGAAAAGAACAAATATTCAAACTAGGAGATCTAGTTTGGCTTCACCTTAGAAAGGAGAAATTTCCTTCTAGGAGGAAGAACAAATTAATGCCACGAAGTGATGGACCGTTCAAAGTACTTGAGCAAGTTAGAAACAATGCACACAGACTAGAGATTCCACCAAATCTAAGGGACATATCAACCACAATTAACGTGGAAGATTTGCTTCCTTACTTACACGATGAGCCTTATGAAGATAAGGAAGGTCCTTCTCAAGAGATGGAGGATGATATAGGAGCGTCCTTCTCATGTGGCGATAATAATATATTCATAAATTTTTCTAAGTTAGGAGAGTAAAAAATCGTCATTACTTGGACCCAATTATGAGCCAGATTATATGGAGCCATACAGGCCATTTAACAACAATTATAAGCCATCAAATCCACACCTTTTTCAGCTTCATTATGGCTTGAAAATCCATGCAAGATTCATCCATCATCTAGCAAACATTAGCACATGGAGCACACATTATTTGAAAATCAAAAGCATGCAACCACTTCACTGTTGCGGTATATTTTGGAGTTAAGTTTTGGTGTTTTCCAAGACCTTAATTAGCATTAATTAAGAAGAGTTCCTAAAAAGTAGCCAAAGCAACTGGCCAAATAGGGGTCGTGGGGAATGTTTATTTTTCCATCTAGTTAATGCATAAATAATGTACTATTTTTTTTTCTTCTTGTAATTTATGTTTCCTAAGTCCTAATTATTAGCTTTTTAAACCTAATGTAATAGCTAATGCATGGGAAATGGATGATGGGAGGCTTGAAACATAAGCTCACATGCTGATTGTTTGAGTCCTACCATAGTTAAGATGGATTAGAGTAGAGTTTGATTAAGTTGAACTCTTAAGATTACCTAAGTATTGGTTGTAATTTTCTCAACTTCTTACACTCTTATATGGGTGTAAAGAGGAATGAAAAGGGTAGCCTTTGAGTATTTCAACCAACCTAGTGCATGGCTTGTTGAGTTTTACAAAATCTTACAATCTTTATTTTAAAAGTTGTTACCTTAAGTGGCAATTGTAAGTATTTGATTTTAAGGGTTACTTGAATATCAAATCTTTTTCTCATCTCCTCCTCTCTTCTATTTTCTCTTTTGTTGGAGCTAAACCCAAGTTCCATCATCAACTCTTAGCAAGACCCAATTTGTCTAACATTTATACATCACTTACCCAGAACAACATGCTCTTGTTCATAATTTATCAATTTGTGATTGTGTCTCCCGTTCCTAATTACCACTTATCATCCACCATTATTATTTTCAACACCAATAATAAACAAGGGACAATCATTCTTTTTAAAACTTGTATTACATGCACCTTCATAATTTATAGGTTTAATACGGATATACGTTTCACTTCTTTAACATTTTATCGAGATTCTACCTGCCCCTATGCCATTTTCTTTTCTAGAATATTTGATAATCAAAATTATCTTATGAGTTGTGCCCATTTGTTTAACTCATGTCACAAGTTCTTTATGATTAGAAAATATTTGCTTCGTTATAAAAAAATCTTTGATAATTTTGGGTCGTAAAACATGTATTCATATATTCCATATCCAAAAAAAAGAGCCATAATAATATAATAGGAAGAAGTATTAATTTCATCAAACCAAATTCGTCTACACAATTTACGATAATAATAATAATAATAATAATAATAATAATAATTTACCTTTTCATTTAAGTTTTAATCGATATTTAGAGAACCCAATTGTATTTTTTCTGTGTATCTATAGCTTGTCGGTATTCTAAATTCATCATCATTGGAATTTTGAATCTATCATTGTAGTTTATTGGAGTTTGAAACTCGGCATAGCTTTTCGGAGTTCCAAACTATGAAATTCCAAACTTATTGTTGTTTGAAGGGCTTCCAAATTTATTATTCATTGTGAGTATTTAAAAAAATGTGAAATTTTATAGGAAGATGGAACATAGAAGTCGGTTTTTGAAAAATTTATATTGAAACGTATAGTTCATTTCTCTATAGCAAAGAATAAAACTTATGAAGTTGTTCGTTGTTTTAAGCTTATATATATAAGCATTTGGATGATACAAACCGAAACCATAAATTTATATCATATAAACTTTTTTTTCCTACCCATGATTGTCCATATTCTGTATTTCTGACAAAGTTTTTTTCTACCCATACTTTAGTCGCATCCACATAATCTATGTCTTATATAACAATATTGTGCAGTTTTAATTGATAAATTTTTATCATTACATATAATAATTGTCTGAATACATGGAAAAGTGGGAGTAAATTAGCCGTATACACCCATTCCTCTATAATTATTTATATATAACTTTTTTTATATATAATGATAGATGGTAACGTGTGTCGAGGAGGGGGAACGACATTATTTGTTGATGATGGGGGAGAGGAACGACAAAAACTGCCGGTGGTAATGTTAGGATAACGACTTAAAATTTTGATGGTAGGGGTAGGGGACCGACAAAAGTTACCGATGGTGGAGGTAGGATACCGACAATTATTACCTGTGGTGGGGGTAGGTGAGAGTAAATTCGGTCATTGTTTTTTACAAAATAAAAACATATTTTTCTGAATAACAATACCCTTATATTTTAAACACTAAAATATGATAACTGTGGTATATTAATGTTTTATGGTTACTAACTTTTTGCTAAGATTTAGCTATTAATTTAAATAAATTAATGGTTAATTCCCATAACTAATGGTTCTATAACTATGGATAGATATGTACTAATTAATTAAAATTTGACCATTGACTCATAACATCTAAAATTACGGACTACGTCCCTTATAAAAACAAATATAACAAACACTACAAAAATAACGCAACTTAAAATCAAAATTTGTGTTGTTTGTAAAATATATATATAAAAAACTAAATAGAGAATTAATTTAAAATGTAGAGAGAGCTAGGAAGGTATGATATATAGTAAGAGAAGTCGATCATATTGCACAAAGTGATAGGTTGAATTTGAGTATTGGGTCAAAAATAATTTTCGTATACAACAACTTTTACGGTGAAGTGTTATATTGATTGTCTATTCAAGATACATACCATCTATTTTTAAACCCATTATTTTTTTACAATTACAAAGATAAATGAAAAGAAAATACAGAGATTGAATGCTTAGTCATGAGTGCTGAAAATTCTTCTTAAGAAATGCAAAATTACCTTTGAAAAGGGGAGTTAATTAGAGATATAAAAAAGAAGATTAAGAGCCTAGAAGAGTATGAAGAAAAAGGTGATAATGAACAACAAAATTAAAATTTGCTTAGTTCGCTAGAATAACAAGGGAATATGCTTAGTTCCCTAGAATGACAAGGGAATACTGATAATTATATTTGTTTAGTTACTGCCATTGACAACTAACACTGATTCTCTCAAATAATGATAAAATAAATGTCTCTTGGGTTTTAAGGTTCATGCTGCACCTTATGACTTTGAGGGTGTTTGAGAGGAAGAGGATCATCGACTTTGAGGGGGAAAAGTAAAAAGTAAAACATAAACCTATAACACCTTATATTTTGGTTGTTTGGTTTATGGTTTTTTTCCCTTTATTTTTCAAATTGTTTCTTTGTTTTAGGTTGGTTACTAATTAATTATAATTTTAAATTAAAAACTCAAATAATTCAAATGCAATGTATAAGCGTTTTTCAACTTTTGCCGAGACTTTAAAGTTTTTGAATTGTATTTGCAGTTACATTTTGTCTAATCTTCCAATATACTTTTAAATTTAAAATATATTCATTATAGGAATGATGCAATTTAAGGTATGAAGTGGGAGAGAAGGATTTCATTATTGGAATTTTCAATAAGATGATATGTTCTTTTCTATTGATTTTTATCTTTAAAAGGTAATAACAATGAGTTGTATAAAGTTTTATAATCCTTACCTCAAATTATTTATATTTGTGGGACATCCTCTATAGTATCTTCATTGTAGTGACTGATTCGGGATGGATCATTGGGGTTCCAAGTAGTTAATACATATTAAAAAAATATATATAATGATAAGGATATAAATTACTCTTTAAAATTTTAAAAGTATTTTGTTAAGTGCAGAATATTGTATAGGTAAAGTGAAAGTCTTTTGTATATGGAGGAATATTTTGGCATTTTCTACATCATGAAGTGTGCGCATTGTAACAATTTTTTTTAAAATTAAATTGTCTCTTAATAGGATCATTAAAATAATAATAAAAATTATACCATCATGATTTTAAGATTTTTTTTTCTACAAATAAATATCTATATTGATATACTTTTGATAAAGAAATATGGTAAAATATCTATACAATCTTGGTGAAAAATTATGAAATAAAATAGAAGTAAAAACAATTGTGAGATTTTTAGTAGCATAATAGTGAATGATATATGTTGAAATGGTGAAAGATTAATTTTTGTATAATAAAAATGAAATAAATTTTTTGATGAGTAATAAAAAAGAAATATTAGTAAAATATTAGCCAATAACAATTATAAAAATGTGAAAAATAATGGTGAAAGGTTGGTGCAATAATGGCAGAATACTAATAGTTATGAAGATAGAAATATAGAGTCAACTATGGTGAAATATTGAAATAATAGTGAAAAACTATAATCATAACACTATAGTAGTGAAATAGGAAAGTAATTATAATCAAATATGACAAGTGAAGTTTTTTTAGAAAAACAACGGATATGGTAAAATACGGAGACATCTATGGTAAAGTATGAAGATAATAGTGGTTGAAAACAAACATAACGGTGATGAAACATAACATAACATTTATGGAACATAAGTATTATAATAATAATAATGGTAAAATTAATTTCATAATAGAATATCACAACAATAGTAAGATATAACTATAATCATAGTAAAATATGTAACTATATTTTAAATAATAATATTTGTTGAGTTAGAAGTATGGCAATATTAATATCTAATTTTAGAGAAATTTTTTTAGAAATAATATATATATATATATATATATATATTTTTTTTAATGAGCCTAATTAAAGATAAATGAAATTAAAAAATGTAAAACAAAAAATTATATATACATGTGCCAATCTCCAGATTGAAAATTCTTAATCGAATGTGATGCAGAAGACCTTTGCCCATCCATCTTGGATAGATCGAGAGGGAGGATAAGACTGACTTACTTATTTTTTTCCATTTCTCTTTCATGTAGTCAAAGAGTTGAACAAAAAACGGCAAAGTGCCTGATCAAATTAACATGGTCATGTATAAACGAGGTTCAACTGTAGCACTGGCGGCCTTAAATTGTCAAAACTCGTTATCCCCACAAGACAAAGAACCCTCGTTTTATCGGCTCTGCTAAATCTCGGGGTTAATTACTGTATATATATTACGTATGTATTTTGTATGATTCGGAATAGATGATGGGAAATATCAGCTACTGCCATAGTGTCTAAACGCACGAAGTTCGGCATTGCACGCTTCTTAGACCAAACTGTTTTAAAACAACAATAATAATGATTCATTAACCATAATTTTTCCTTAAACAGAACCAAGCTATTTCAAATTATTTCTAACTACGTTGTAGATATTTTTTAACCGTCAATCAAATAAGATTATAAAATTATGGTTTGGTCTTATTTAATTAACCATGGAACTGTATTATTATATACATCCCTAGGGTTATATATTATAAGGTCCGTAACAAACTCTTTTGACTTATTTTCAATTCAAATAGATATAATTCTTATGATCTGCATCTTCGAATTACTTGTACTATTTATAGATTTGCATGTTCAAATTACCCTTCTGCTTACCATTTGTAAGGCAATTTGCATTGGCAACAAACGTATAATACATGTATAATGATAAATGACACATTCAATTATACATGATATGTATTCTGAATCCAAAACTGCTATATACAGTTCACTTATCTCTAAAAGTAACCTAACCACGGTTTTTTTTTTTTTTTTTTTTTTGTGTAACAATCTATATATCATTTACTTTCATAGCGTTTTTTTTTTTTCAAAACATGTAACTATTTACTACAATGCACATTTTTCCCGAATATTCCAAAACTATAAATCATTATTTAAATATTATAAACCTATTCGTAGCTTAAGTAGAATAGTAAGTATTATTATTATTATTAGTGAATCACCATACTCGTACGGAATGTATAAAGTTATTCTTGTGCGTAACTTCTCTTATTATAATAAATATGATATTTTTGTATCATTGTATATTTTTGATAATATAAATAAATATGTTTCTTTTTGATAGCTTAATAGATCAAGCTATATATGTAGAGTTTCAAATCTATTTTATTCATTAGAAAAGAGTCATTCAGAAAATTAATACAAGTAATTCATCGATTTATTATGGTACGTATAAAAGAAGGAAAGTAATTCAATATACTACTACTAGTATATATTGAGAAAATTAATAAAGTAATTTGAGTTGAGATAAAAGGTAGAAAGTAATTCATCATGGAATTAGTCGTAATTAGAAGTATGGAAAACATGTTTGACTATATGTAATAGATAAGGATAATCACTGACGACGATAGTAATTAGGCTGCGGATAATAAGGAAAGTATATGGATATGGTAGTATGATTTACCATCCAATTAAAAAATAAATTAGAATAAAAAAAAAAACTTACAGAATCGTATTATACATATACACGCACACGCACACAAGCACCGTCGTTGCAATGTTGTCGTCGCCCCATTCGCATTAGGCGGCAGCTTTATCTACCACGCCCTAGTATTGATATATATAATAATACAATACCGTCAGTGTGAGAGAGATCAGGCAAGCACTCGGCAGCACAGCAGTTTTGTTTAAATTATTTTTGTTTTGCACTACTTCATCCTGCTCGATTCTCTCGTGTAAGGAAGAGGAAGAAGACAAAAAAAAAAAAAAAAAACTTTTCAGTTCAGGTCTACCGGCTCTCCGGCTTTCTTGTTCATCTTGTTACCAAAGAAGAGGGAAGAAGGGAGCATAGGAGGAGGGGAAAAAAACTGCTATGGCGAGACGAATGATCCCGTCACTTCTTGCTCGCTCACTCAATAAACGATCTCTTGGTACTTTCACGTTCTCCATCAAACCCGGTTTCTTTCTTCGTCTCGTTAAATTTTATGCATTTCTTTATACACAATTTTTCATTGATTGAGATGTTAAGATTTCAATCAACATGGCTATCTGACTCAGTAGGAAAGGTTATTATTATTATTATTATTTTTATTCTTATGCTTTATAAGATTTAAATTAGAAATACTTCAACTTGCTTCAATGGCTGTTTTCATTGATCTAATGCATGTTTGATCTAACTTCTGTTCTCTTGATTTTCCTTGTCTGACCGAACTTGGATGCTGGTAATATATATATATATATATATTAGACTTCGGTAATATACCATGAATTTCGATGCTGATAATCAGATTGGGAATTTAAATTTTGAGTTATTAAGACATAATTAATTATTCCTCTTCAGGAATAAAAGTCTTTTAAGCTCAGGCTGCCGAACTTTGAATTTTCTGGTTCTTCTTTGCCCATCACCGACTACTCCAGCAACCATGGAATTTGTCAAACAGTGATGAAATTTCATTATGAACAGAGCACGGACTGATCTCTGTGATAGCTTTTCTTAGGGACCCATGTCCAGTAAGTGGGTTACTGATAAAAAAAGTAATCATCACTTGTTAAAAAGAAAAAGTCAAACAACTGCCAGCATGTAATTATTATGCCATTGACAGGACGTTTGGAGGTCTGGATTTGAAGCATGGTGGGGGTGGGGGGGGGGAATGGTCCCCGGCAATAATTAAATTTTCGTGATCCGTTGATTTGTATTAGTACTTATCTAATTTCACTGCAATTTTCTTTATTGCTGTGATTTTGTGGATCCTATTCTATATACCAAGGAAGTCAGCTGGGGGATGTCCGACTTGTATGAAGTTTGGTTCTTGCTTTAGGTAGCTATGCTTTTAGTAACAGAAACAAGTGCTGAGACTCTAAATCGCATTAGACGAACTCAAACAAGAAATTTTCAAGCTTTGAGACAAAATGAAGCAAGAAGTTGTTACTGTGTTTTAGTACCAGATGATGAGGAATGGATTTTTTTTTTTTTGTCCTTCCTTTCATTTCTTATAAATAAATAAATAAATAAATACTTCTTGAAATGTTTTATGTATGTTTTGTTTTCAGTAGGAGGAAGGGCACCACAGTTTGGTAGAGTGATCTGTGGCTATAGTACTCAAGCTGCTGTCGAGCAACCCATTACTCCACCTGTACAAGTCAAATATACCCAGCTTTTGATCAATGGAAATTTAGTCGATTCTGCTTCTGGTGAGCCCCTTTTTATGATGATTTATTGCAGCAACACTGCCAATCGAGATTTTTTTTTTTGTTTCCTTTATGGTGTCTTCCCAGGAATCTCTAGCTTGGATATATGTTTGTTTACCTGACTTCCAGGTAAGACATTCCCAACATTTGATCCAAGGACGGGAGAGGTTATTACTCATGTAGCTGAAGGTGATTCTGAGGACATCAACAGGGCCGTGGCTGCTGCTCGTAAGGCTTTCGATGAAGGGCCTTGGCCTAGGATGACGGCTTATGTAATTATTCTTTTTCTTTTTCCTAAATACCATGCGGCTCAACACCAACCACTAGCAGTTACTGCAGTACAAATCGATGAAGTACATGGTGTATTTCTTCTCTTTATGATGTCGTTTTTTCTTCCAGGAAAGATCGAGGATCCTCTTGCGTTTTGCTGATCTAATCGATCAACACAATGATGAGCTTGCTGCTCTTGAGACGTGGGACAATGGTAAGCCGTATGAACAGGCTGCCATGGTCGAAGTACCCATGTTTTCTCGCCTCATGAGATACTATGCAGGCAAGACATTAAAACTTGCTCCGGCTTTTTTGGTATTTTCCTGAGTGGTTATGTATATGAATGATTGACACTCTATCGTTTTGTTCTTGAGATTCTTATGATCTTCAGGGTGGACAGATAAGATCCATGGTCTGACTGTCCCGTCCGACGGACCGCATCATACGCAGATCCTTCACGAACCTATAGGTGTGGCGGGGCAGATTATTCCCTGGAACTTTCCACTCCTCATGCTTGCTTGGAAGATCGGACCTGCATTAGCTTGTGGCAACACCATTGTCCTTAAGACAGCAGAGCAAACCCCGTTGTCTGCCATCTATGCAGCCACGCTACTTCACGAGGTACATGCAGCAACTTCCCTTGCAAATCTGCAGCAGCTTACTTATTTATATTGTACCTGGTGTGGAATAATTAATCATCTAGTAAGACCTTAAGAAGTTTTATGATCGCCGAAAATGTAAATAGTTACAGAAGCAAAGTTGGTTGTATGTTCAAGGTCAAGAATATAATTTGTCAAAATACTCTGAATCTCTTACGTAGTATAATTTGGTGAATGGCAGGCTGGAATTCCTGATGGTGTCTTGAATATAGTTTCTGGATTCGGTCCATCTGCTGGTGGAGCACTTGCCTCTCACATGGATGTAGACAAGGTAACTATAAAACATTTTACAAGCAACATTTCAGTGCATAGCCGAGCAAGCATTCTTTCGTAGCTCCAGCTAATTTTAATTAGTTAGTCATGTACATGAAAGTATCGGCTGAAGTGAAAAAGATATTTGGTTAGTACCTGAAAATTGACCAACTTAAGTTGCACTACATGATATTGCAGCTAGCTTTCACAGGATCAAGTGCAACTGGACAGGTTGTGCAAGAGCTGGCAGCTAGGAGCAATCTTAAGCCAGTTACCTTAGAGCTTGGAGGAAAATCCCCTTTCATTGTATGCAAAGATGCTGATGTCGACAAAGCTGTAGAGGTGGCACACCTTGCTCTCTTCTTCAACCAGGTAGAATTATAGAACGAAGCACATTTGACTCATCCCCATGCAATGCTTTTATCTCGGATATGAAGAGCTGGGTCATCGAAACCTCGACGCTTCCCTTTTCTTTTATCATTGATTTTTCGATCTTTTAGTGGATTATGATGTCTCTTCCTCTCACGTAATAGGGACAATGCTGCTGTGCTGGCTCACGTACGTTTGTCCATGAAAGCATCTATGATGAGTTTGTTGCTAAGGCAAAAAAACGTGCTATACAGCGAACGGTCGGTGATCCATTCAAGAAGGACACTGAACAAGGTCCCCAGGTGGGCATTTTAGTTTGCATGAGATTCGTGGAATGCCAAGCTTGTAGTATTTATGATCAGTGCCTGGGCTATTGGAACTATATATATATATGCATGCAGAATCAGTCACTAGGAGAGCGGAATTCAAAACAGGATGCGAAAGCAATTAAAGAGATGTTTGCTTGACCACAGAAGTTAAAGTCCAAACTAACTGGAATTTGGTGTATTGTCAGATTGATCCCGAACAATTTGAGAAGATTTTGCGATACATAAGGTCCGGGGTTGAGAGCGGAGCTACCCTTGAGACAGGAGGTGAAAGGTTTGGTACGAAAGGATACTTTGTTCAACCCACAGTCTTCTCTAATGTCAAGGTAAGGAACCTCCTGGCAGCATAATTAAACATTGTTCTGCCTCATACTGCTTTAGGATCGAACGACCAAATATCATGGATGCCTCTGTCAACTCTTTGGTTATTGTTTAAAATTCTGGTTGTATGCAAGAAGAGGAGTGAATCATAATTTTGAAAAACTGAGTTTTGGCATCATCAGGATGACATGTTGATTGCAAAGGATGAGATATTCGGTCCGGTTCAGTCGGTGTTGAAATTCAAGTGAGTGCACGGGAACTACCCATTTCAACAACTTCATATCTAGCATTTCTATTTTCCTTTAACTGTTATAATTCTTTTGATTGATTCATTAGGGACCTGGAAGAGGTAACCCGACGAGCAAACAATTCTCGCTACGGCCTGGCAGCCGGGGTGTTTACCCAAGACATTGATACGGCCAACACCTTGTCGCGGGCCCTAAGAGTTGGGACGGTTTGGGTGAACTGTTTCGACACCTTTGACGCAGCCATTCCTTTCGGTGGGTACAAGATGAGTGGATATGGCAGAGAGAAAGGTATTTACAGTCTCCAAAACTACCTTCAAGTGAAGGCTGTCGTTACTCCTTTGAAGAATCCAGCATGGCTTTAGTTGGTGGAAATAAATAAATAAACAAACCGTCTGTTTCTTGCTCGTGAGAATGGCCTTTCGATCTAGCCAATAATTTGATTGATGAGATAAATTGCACTCCTCTACTGCTTGCCTTGTAGCTTTCGGCACCGCAGGTCTCGTCCTCTCTCTGTCTTATTGATAATTATATTCGACGGACCGTTTCCTCGTCTTCCGGCCATCCGTCTTTCTCGGTTCTGTAGCTATCATAATGGTTGAGAATAATTAATAAATTGAAAAAAAAAAAGATTTTCCTTACTACTACTAGTTTAAGAATTCTTTCGTGTGGTACGCTCCGTGGAATTTTTGGGAAATAGTTCCTTGCTGGTTTGGACAAAATCGGTTTAGGTAATGATGTGTGTACATATTTGACCGTGATGCATATTAGACAAAATTACGATAGAAAAGTCCCGACCTATGATTTATAGTACTAGATATTATTTATTCGTCAAGTGGGAGTGAAATGAAAATATTTTTCTTGGGCACCCTAATGTGTGCTGAATATTCTCATTTATCACCGTTCATTTCTTTTGGTGATGGTTTTTAAAATGTTTGCTTAAATTAAGTGGATTAAATTTTCTCCTTTATTTATCTCTATTTACTTTATTTTTATCAATCTCACTTTTAGAAATAATAAAAGTAAAGATAAATATGTAAGTAATATTTATTTTTAATGGAAATTAATACTCTTGGTTCTAATATATTTTTTAATTTAATAAAAGAATGTATTCTTTATTTTATTTTTTAATCTTTATTTAATTCAATTCAAATATAATCAAAACAAAATTTATCCAAATATATCTAGATGAAATAAATATTTATCAAAATAATATTTTAAAATACTTATCTGGATTCACTTCTTCTTCTTCTTCTTCTTTTATTTAGGTTAATTTTTAAAGTCTAATATAATTTTAATTTACTTCAATCCAAATTAATTATAAAAGAGTTACAATTATATTTTTCTTAGGAAGTGTAGGTATCTTGGTGGTTAGAACATTCATACAGCATAGGGGCATAACGTAAGTGAAGTGATAAAAAAAAATAAAATATGAGTCCCGTGACACTTGGAAAAAGCCTCTGTAGAGCGAGATTCTTACCCGATGTGCTCGTTTGATATTTTTTTTGGGGGTGGGGGATAAGTTATTTAAAAGACTCAAAATATGAAGGTATTTATTTTCCCAATCTCATTATTGCAATTCCAAACTAGAATTGTGATCATATGCTATGACGGCCATCATAATTACATCCATATATTACGATGTGTTACGGAAAACAAAACTCATTACTCTACAAAGCATTGTTGAATAGACGTTTGCCAAACAATTATTGTATTTGTTCCTTAAATTTAAAGCGAGAGCTAATTTAGTAGCTAACGTAATAATCTTAATTATACTAAATCTAAGGAAATATTTATCAAGCACGTAGAAAATTTATATTAAAGGTTCCAGATTTGATCTTCCCTCCCTTCCTCTAATCAATTAACTTTAATATTACAACTTTTCTTTTTATATTTTCATTTTTTTTCTTTTTAGATAATTTATTTATTTTTTAACAAAAATGTAAAATAAAAAAATTATTAAAATAGAAATGAGAAAAGAAATAAGATTGAATATAAACCAAAACTAAATATTAAAGAAAATAAACTAAATATACTTAAAAAGTAGCTGGTTTCATTATATTTTATGTATTGAATAAGAACATAACATTAAACAAATCATTCAAACAATAAAAGCTAAAACTAAAAATTATATTAGGTAACTAGAATAAGGAAGAATGTTAAGAAAATTACATCATCATCCCCCATAACTCATGTGTCTACTCCCTTTCTCCTCACTCTCACCACAACTTCCTCCACCCTCCAAACCCACTCCTCCTCCATTACCGCCACCATCCCCACCACGCTACCCTATGCACCAACTTGAGTGTTCCCTCATCACATGTTAACTACAATAACCAATTGGTATCATACTACCCCTCATGCATTGCCTATTATTTCAATATTTGAATGAAAACACAAATCTATAGAAATTACCAAAAATAAATCTAAATTAGATCCTAAAAGCAAGTTGAATGCCAACGATGAAGAAAATGGAGCATTGATGTGGCCAACGAAAAAATGAGTAGAAGCAACACAAATCAAACCTAATGTGGTTCAAGATGGATCGATTTAAGCGAACCACACTAAATTGAACCTAACACTCAATAATCAAACCATACAATATTATTCAAAGATAGTTGATCGATGCATACCTAGATCTTATAGAGCTTGTCAATGACCAAACAAAGTGATGCATAAGCTAAACAATTGATTCAAACTAGAAAGGATGAGAGGCGAAGAGGGGATTGGTCACACCTAAACCAAATATGGAGAAAGGATAATGAAGAAGAGTTGAGGAGATATTTGGTCTACAAGTAACTCTTGAGATCAAATACTCACATTCACCACATTTAGTGACAACATTAAGGACAAAGAGTGAGAATTTAAAAGTATGATACAAAGCCTTTCACTTGAGTTTTGAATGTAGAAATGAGCATACACTCTCTAATTTTCATGCAAGTGGTATTCAATCTAATTCAATGGGGAGCTGACACATATATGAGGTGTGTTAGGCTCCTTGAGTTACAAAAGGACTATACTACCCTCCATGGTGACTAGTTTATTATCCCCATCACTTAGATATTATAATCCAACTAGCTAGTTAAACATTAAAATCAGCTCCTAACACGTCCTAGTTGATCTTAAACACAACACAACAAAATAACACATGCTCCTATGCCTTAATCATTCATCCATGGGGTTTACAAGGTAGATACAACAACTAAATAAACTCTAAGAGACAACTAGATAAACTTAGGAAAATTAAATGAAATACAAATGTTTAACACCCCAATTATCCAACTGATACATACATTACCCATTTAACCCAATAACAATTGCATGGTGGCTTCAACTCATTGCAAATCCCATATAATAAAGCCAATCAACCTCAAATATGCGTGTTCTAATTAACTCTTCTTTTATGTGGCCCAAGGGTGTTGTGATAGTTGTTGTATGATTGATTTTGCATGGCCTTGATTGTCAACTACATTGGTTGCTTATGTGGCTGGAAAAATTGACCTCTATTGGTTGATTCATGTGGGATTGATTTTGAATTTTCTTAGGCCGGAGTAAAGGTTAGTTATCAAAATTTACATTCTCAACTAGCTGAACCACTAAGTAAGGTAAAAGATAATAACAATGTAAAATTAAATAGCTAAAATAAAATACATAGCTAATCGAGTGGAATTCAAAATAATAAAGGGTCAGGATTGGGTTGTCACCATAACTTTGGTACTCAATGATGAATTACTTCAACTCTCAGTTTTAGTTTAAACTAAAAAGGGAGAATTAGCCTAAATTAATCTAAATCCTCTTTTGAGGTATAAAGATTGTGCCTAATTAAGCTCAATTACCTACTTTCATAGAATTAAGATTAAATTATATCCATTAAGCTTCTTGTTGATCCAATAAAGTACCTAAGGAATCTAGCCTACTTTTGTGGCTCGAATTCCCTACATAATTTCTAAATATCTGACATTAATTTTCATATGTCGGTCATTTAATTAATTACCTATGATTGCTAATTTTGTAATCAAGTGAGCCAAAAAAATTTAATCACAATACATTAAGTTTAAAGATTCAAACTTTTACTAAGAATGTATATTATTTCATCATCAATTACCAAAAAGTTAGATTCTATCATATTCCCGGCCAATGAAACTTGAAAACACACTAGAAGGGGTGAATAGAGTTTTGTGGTATGAAAATTATGACTTAATAAAAATTTAATAGGTGATGTAGAATGGTTCAAGAGTAAATTACTCTTTACGTCCAATACCAAAAGGTTTCCGTTTTGGATTTTTAAAATAGTGAAATGTTTTTATTGATGATCACTCTTTTCTCGGTTCATAAGCCTTAAAATCTCAATGAACCTCTAAGAGATGATTTGCAAGTTTACCCATTTATCTTCTCTAAACTCACCACATAAATCTCTCAAGAATAATAGGTAAACACTCACTAACCCCTTTAAGAGGTTTTTAAGAGGAGGTTGTGGTTACAAATGATTTTCACCAAATACAAGATATGAAAGTGTTGATATTTGGATAATATGTAATCTAGCTAGATGTAATGTAGGATATTATAATTTGATAACAATTCTAGCTAAGAGAAGTAAGAAAATAACACTTTTCAATCAAAATTTTAAAATATGAAAGTTTGAAAATTTGAGTGAGCTATTTAATGATTTTAGTGTAAGAGATTAATTGTAAAATTAATGATATGAAAAGTTAGTTGTAATAAATACAGAGGGACCTTATTTATAAGGGTTTCCTTTGAAAATACTTTTAAAAGATTTATGAAATGAAATCAAGTCAAGAATTTATCAACAAAGTGTTTTAATTAACACTTTTGTTTGAAATATGAACTTTTCTCAACTTAACTCTTTACAATATAAGTAAGACTCATAAAATACTTGCCTTCAAGTTTTGGTTCCTTTTTGTATGTGTTGTTTTCTTGGATATGAAACTTAAGCAAACACATTAGTTACCAAGATCTATTTGTTATCATCAAAAGAAGTATAATGATATTGCTTAACCTTTGAGGTTAACAATCTCCCCCCTTTTTTTATGATGACAAACAAAAAGTGCATAATAGTAAATATGAAAGAGCAATGAATGAAATGGTAATCAAACATTTACCAATTTTACACTTTTAATCCGAAACTCTCGGATTCTCTCCCCCTTTTGGACATTAGCAAAAGGTGAGAGGTGAAATGAGCCTGAAAGTGATGACAAGAAAACATTCCTTCGTCGAGGAGGAAGAACTCCCCCTTAACAAGTGTGTAGATTAAATTGAAACATAAGAAACTAGGAGGGTATTGTGCGTAAGACCCCCTTGAGCAATACATATATGATAGAGATGCGATAAAGCAGAGAAATGTCAAGTTTTCATTAATAATTTGAAAGTCACAAATACATGACATAGATATATACATGGGGAAGATGACAAGTACATAGTCAAAACCAAAAATATACTAGACTAAACTTAAGATACACAAAAAGCTACAGAAGGACAAGAAACAATCACAAAGGACCAGAAGTCTCTAATGCTAATGCAGCAAAATCAATCGTCGTAAGTTTGGGTTGAACATCGATGTCATCACTGGTAGTGGCCTCCAAGTCAATAGATTGAACTACAACACGTCCAATCCGTGAGGCCGTTGTGAGGGAATCATCAAGTGCGGGATCATTAGTGGGTGTAGCATTGGTATGAGTAGCGAGTGGAGCAGGGTCAGGGTGGACAGAGGTCTTGCTGGGGGGAGTATCCATGTGATCCTAGTGATGCGGTACAAAGTTAGGTTGAAATTGAGAGCGAAGTGCATGCAACTTCATCTCCATTGCTCACTGACGTTGATCTATGGAAGTAAGCATGCCAACAACCTAGAGTAGGAGATCATGGATGCTCATACATCGCAAAGTCTCTAGAGTTGTAGATGGTGGTGAGTTGCGATTAGAGTTGTTAAAAGTTGACCCGACTTGACTTAACCTGATAAATTCATCAACCCGACTTGATCCAAAACTGACCTGACCCAACGTTGACCTGAATATAAGTGACCCAACCTAACCCTAACTTATAACCCGCCATCAACCCGACCTATTATCAGCCTGACCCGACTTAATAAAATCAAATTTGATATTAATTAGTTATATCAATAAAAAAAATACACATGCTTATTATTTATTTAAAGCTTTAGAAATATATTATTATTTAAATTTTACTTATTTTTCTTATTTTTATAGTGAACTTACTTATTCACCAACGATATTTAAATTTTACCTATTTTTTAGTAAAAACATAAAATTAAAAATCATAATAATAAACAAATATCAATTGATAACTCATGATTAATTACATTCTTACATGAAATTAAACTTAATGATTGCGTATGAGGTTAATGAATTAAATTAATTTTGATTGTCAATGTTTGATTTGACTTAAATCTAAAGTGATTTGATCCAAGATTAACTCGACTATAACCCAACTTGAACCATCAAAACTAAAAAAGACCTGATTCTTTAAGTGAACCCAAACCTGATCCGTCAAATAAAATCAATCACAAAATCATCTGAATACAACCCAAACCCGATTCAATAGAGATATAAACGAAGCGAGTTTAGGACGGTTATGCCCATATTCTTGCTTGTACTCGTACTCGATAAAATAAACCTATACCCAAATTCTTACTCATACTCTAAACGAGTATCCATTAACATATCGATATCTGTATCTGTTAGATATCTGATAATTTGTTTACTCGTTAAAGGATTTTATCCGGCAGATAAATCCATTATCCGACGAATACACCAATTTATCTTTAAACCCAATGATAATTTTAACATTAATTTATATTATATTTATTTTAAAATTAAAGGTAAAAAGGTAATTATATATCTGATATATGAGTATGGACATGGATATCTCATACCTGTATCTGTACTCGAACTTGATGTGTATTTTTTCCATCATCTATATTTGCTTAAGTATCCGGAGGATAAAATCCATCAGGTTTTGGGGTAAAATCTACCTCATTTATATCCCTAGACTTGACCCAACCTAACCTAACCCAACAAGCTAACATGAAATAATCCGAACCCGACTCAAATCATTAAATTAACCCAATATAACATGGATTTGCAATGACCCGAACTTAAACTCGACCCCAACCTGATCCAAACAATAAGACCACCCAAAATAATCCAGCCTAACCCACAACCGACCCGCAAAAAAATTACTCGCAAATAATCCGATATGTTATAACTTAACTTGCCCGACCTGGTTGCAGCCTATAGTTGCTATGTGTGTCAATGGAGTTGGGAGTAACAATGTGTTTAAGAGGAAGAAGATGAAGAAATTAAGGTGCAAGTAACATGTATTATGTGAGACATTCTTTATATTATTTAAAATCAACATTTTTTTTACACAATTAGTAAGCAAGTTATGAAAACTTTTATATGTATTGGATTTAAAAAAATCATTAGTTTTTCATAATTTACAACAATTTTGGCATATTTTAGAAAATTTAGTTTTACCATATTTTTTTAAGAAAATAAATATTATTTAATTATAATATCATAACCTATAACTATAGATATACACTGTACATATATTAATAATGTATCAAAAGTATTTTTTTAATAGTTACAAAACTAAAGCTTTGGTTAAAAATTTTATTATTAAAATATAACATAAAGAAAAAGGAGGGAATCATAAGGAATAGAGTCAGGGATAAAAGTATCATATCATAGGGTCAAGTTTAATTATTATTATTATTTTGAATTCTGATGAGTTATTATAATTGTAGAGCTATTTGGTGTGTAATACCTAAATCTCAATCTTATATCATTTCTTTTTAAAAATTCAGGGTTCACTTGTATATTTTACCTAATCTTAAGGCTGTATCATATATTTTTTTTACGTTATTCTAAAATAATTAGAAGATTTCTACACACAACTTTAAGCATTTTTATCTATGAAAATTCTTGAAGGAATTTCCATAAAAGGTGGAAGTAGATGTATCAAAAGCACTATGTTTGGCTCATACATTTGCATATTTTTAATACCCTTACCTCATATTTCTACTCATAAAATAATGTTATTTAGTTGTTTTTATGCTACTTTTATATATTTTGTTTTTATTTTACATAATAAATAGAGTAAAGTGAACTAAATGCAAGGATAAGATCTAATATATCGAGTTATATAAGTCTATGCTAGTCCTTAGTACAATTCTAGAGGCTAATGCCGATTCCACATTCACTAATTGGGCAAATGTGGAAAGCTCACTTTTTCCCTAGAATCAATCTTTTGCATGCTAGGGTAAGATTCAAACCTAACTAGTTATGCATGGAAAAGTAATTTTGGGGCAAGGTAAGTGGTTAAAGTAGGGTCCCTTTGGATTTTCAGGAGTGAACATAGCCTCAATGTTTGGTGCGACAAGTGGATCCTATGGCCATTCTCCTTTCATATGATAAGGCCTCTGAATGACCAACAGAGTGAAATGTGTGTTACCAAATTAACAAAATTTTCTCCATAGCGAGTCATTGATATTTTTGAAGGGTTAGCATCGCTATTGAAATCAAGTTGTAGCATAAGTTTGTAAGTAGACCATACGGTGTACTCTCCATATGGGTTGAATAACCAAGTTAGAACATCAATTTTATCATCTCCGTGAAGAGGTATGCCCCTAATTATATTTGCTGCTAAAAAGTGAGGTAATAAATTGGTAAGTTGCATAAGATGGATTTAAGTCAGGTTAACCTTGCTCCCACAGACAAGGTTCTATCCTTCTAAGTTGCTAACCTTCTTTCTAATTTGTCAATTACCAGCTCTTAGAAGGAAAATTTGGATGTTGAACCTCCTATTGGGACACCTAGGTAGGTGAGCGAGACCATTCCATAGCTACACAATAGTTGTTGTGATTCTCATCTTACCCATGTTTCATCAACATTGATACTAGCCAGTGCACTTTTATGGAAATTAATCCTTAAACTTGACACCATGTGGAAAGCTATCAAGATATACTTCATGTTTTTAAGGAACATATCCTCGGTAGAGTAAAAGAGTATAGTGCCATCAAAATATTGGAGATGGAATATTTCCATATTGTTATTGCCTTATGGAACATCCCTCCACAATATAATATGTACTACCTTTTGTACGACCCGATGCAATACTTCCACAATGATATTGAAAAGGAACAAAGATAATGGGTCTCCTTGTTGTAAACCTCGAGATAGTTTAAATAGTCTGGTTAGAGATCCATTAACTAAAACTAATGTTTTTGTTATCCAGGAACCCCATATCACCCATAGTCCAATCAAGAAAAATCAGATTTATATTATCATGAACTTTTTGGAAGTCAATTTTAAATACTAATGTGCCACAAACCCTTCTCTTGTAAGAGTTTATAACCTCTGACACAACTATCCCACTATCCATTATGTTTCGATCCTTTATGAAAGCAAATTGAAAAGGACTAATTACTTTTGGAAACACCTTTTTATATGTTTGACAAGTGTTTTTGCAAGGATCTTGCATAAGCACCCCACCATGCTTATCAGTAGATAATCCTTGACATTGTGAAGAGCCGATGCTTTCAGTATAAAGGTGGAGTTAATTTTGGGGGGTAAGAGTTCCTAACCTCCAAAAATCATTCATCAGTTTCATCGCATCATCCTTAATAATCTCCCATGCCTTTTTTATAAAGGCAAAGTTGAATCCATTGGGTTTGGGGGCTCTTGAGCTGCCACACAAATGTACTGCCAAAATAATATCCTCTTTAGTGAAATGGTTGACTAGAGAAGTTGCACATTATTGAGAACTATATCCAAACTTCAAGTTCACAAAAAAGGGTCTCAATCGATTCTCCTCTCTGTACATATTACAAAAAATCTAGAAGATACTTTCCTTAATATGGTCACTCTATACATAGGTGACACCCTCTATTTCAATTTATGCCAATTCATTTTTCTTTTTCTGTGGAAGCACTAATATGAAAAAAATTGGCGACCTTATCTCCCTTTCTCATCCATCAATTTCTCAATTTTTGTGCCCATAATGACTCAAGATGCCTATGCCATACCTATATTTCACTTTGTATCCTCCTACATTCTTGAATTTCTATGGTCGGGAGATTTTAAAGCTAGGATTTCTAGTCTAAATGCCTCAACCATTCATCAAACTTGCAAATCTGATCTTCTATAAATTCAAAGCTCTCCTTATTCCATTTCTTCAAAGAATTTTTTACTTGTTACAACTTCAACTCCACCAAGTCTCCATTAGGGCTCGACCATCACACTTCTTTGATAGTCTCCATAAAAGATGGGTGACTCATCCAATAGTTCAAAAAGAGAAAAGGATTAGGCTAGAATCAGTAACCCACAACAGATAATGGTCTAAGATGTCCCTTGCTAAATTTTCCACTTTTAGTTCTAAAAATCTTTGTAACTACTCCGAGTTAACAAATAGCCTATCCAAGTAGCTTTTAGATGTATCCCTAAACCATATGAATTTACATGTAGGTGGATTAATTTGTATTACCCCCATGGTTGCCAAAAATTCTTTTAAATCTCCCACTCCTACTACGACAAAATGTATGGTGCCCCTATCATTTGCTTCTAAGATCTCATTGAAGTCTCCAATTAGCATAATCAGTTCATCCTCATCCCTTAGGAATTGCTAAATTTCTCTCTATACCTCTTCTCTCTCTTGGATACTATATTGCCTATATACGATAACCATAGAATATCAAAATCTTGGGAGGTTTAATATGCTAGAAACCAGGATCCAAAACTTTCCATTTAAAGATCATTCCATATTGAAGAAATTTTTTTCCCACATCAACAATAAGCCACTTGCTCATCCCTCTACGATACTAGCCATCCACTACATATCATCATCTTTCCATACACGTTTCACTACGGTATCCGAAGCCTCTTCCAACTTTATTTCTTGGAAACAAATGATATTGGGGTTAAGTTATAGGGATATAAATGGAACATATTTTATCCAAAATTTGATGAATTTTTTTTCGATAGATACTTCAATAGATATAGATAAAAGGATACAGATATGGATTTGAAAGATGGAAGAAAATGCCCATCGTGTTCAGGTATGGATACAAGTAAAGGTTATCCATATACATACCCATGCTCGTATTCATATCCGTACCTATTTACTCAATATATAATCACCCTTCTACCCTTAATTTTAAAATCAATATCATATAATATTAAGGTCAAAATTGTCATTCGACTTAACTATAAATAAGGTTATTTATCAAATAATGTAGTTTCCCGTTGAATAATATCTATTAATAGGTAATTGAGTTATCTATTAGGTAGTGGCTATTCAACGGATATGAATATGGATGCATTACTGGATACCCGTTCGATAACAATTTTAGATATGAATTTTTTATCAAGTGCGTATACAAGTATGGGTTTACCCACCTCGAACCCACTCCATTGACCTCCCTATTCAGTCGTCGTAACCTCCCCCTAACAATAACCTATTTTTGTCTAGAACATAGTTCTCCGACATTCTAAGATATTTGCTTCATTATTAAGGAATTACCACACTTTTAGGTACTTGTCCACTTTATTAGTTTTGGAATGCCTCCCATTCTCTCATTTTCTTTTCCAGGATGTCACTTATCAATTCTTGCACAGCTGTCTCTAGCCCAATTGGCCTGCCACCTCTACTACTTTATCGACCATCTATGCATCACCTAGTTATGATTCTTATGGGCCAAGCTCTTTTTCTTAGCTCATATTTCATTGTACATTTCATTTTCATGCTACTAGTTGCTTCTTTCTTTCTTTATTCATTTTCAGCTTTCTTATTTCCTTTCTCTCATGTAATAATTTTAGTTAAAGAGGCAATGCTCATCGAACAATAGAGGTATAGACAACCTAGACACTAAGGTTGAATTCATATCCCCTATAGCATTATGCACCATATCATTCCCTCGATCAACCTCATTATTAATGACATGTCGATTGCCTACCCTTATTATGCTATGCACCGTCTCATTCTTTAACTCCTCCTTATTCATCTATACCATATTGATTATCTTCACAGCATCTGGTGGTTACTATCTCCTTGAAAAGTTCATCCTTTGACTTCTCATTAATATTGTGTGGATTACTCTCTTACCTTGATTATATGCTAAACCTCGTGAATCAACTTTTGATCCCATAAGCTCTTCATTGAAAGTCATCTTGGTGAGATGGTGCAATGACTTGCCTCACTTATGGTTGTCATGATTTCCATCTCTTGTCACCTGGATTGACCTCTTTATCTTCCTCAATTAGCTTACCATACTGTCGATGAACCTAGGTACTCTTAATATGATAGAGTCAATGTGTGATGGAGATTTTCTTTCTAACAATGCACATGAAGTTAGAAATTCTTCAGGTTTTAGCTTACTATTGTAGGAAGAGACTTCATTGGGGACTTGTAGGTTGCTAGAGAATTGATGCTTATGGTTTATAATATAATTTTTGTGGTGTTGAGAATTATTCTATTAATATTCTTTATACACAGTCTCATGCACATCAAAGTGCTTCAAATTATTGTCACACTCGACATTCTTATGAGCATGAAGCAAGCTCATGTTCATACTATTACACTAGTCATGTTTCACTTGATTACGAATCAAGGTAGCATAGCCATCTCGTTTTGTTTCGAAGAATGTTCTCAACCTACCTATTCTCAATCTTTGAGCTATATTGATCAGGATGGGGTGATCATTACACTTGAAAAGACAATACAACAAAATTTTAAGAATATGAATAGAGAGTTAGGTGAGATATTAAGGGCTGAATCTATTTTACCAAGCTAATATATTGAGTTAAAACCATTATCTAACCATCGAGCAAATTATTGTTCTACATGTTTGAAAATTCTACCTAAAACAGATGTGAATATAGTTGAATCATGCATTTCTCTTATGAAGGATTCTTTATCAGGAACTAGTGTGGATGATTCTACAAGTGTGATTGATGATTTATCTCCTCTTCCAGCTTGTTTGTCTTCTTATATTACTAGTTCATGTAGGGATGCTATGGAGGGTGTCCCCATTGTTTTTAATTTATCTACCTTACAATCTCACTCAAATAAATTAGGATAGTTGCAAGAGAGTATGAGGTATGAGACACTTAATATTAAAGCTAGCATTGGAGAACTCAGATGGTTTACTTCAATAGGTTTTCACACTCAGGAGGTGGTTGTTTCTAGTTTTTACTACTTTTTCCTTTCGTTCAAAATAGTGTTGTCTCTGTACTTTCCTTCTAGGTTGGGAGAGCTTTTAGAGTTAGTTTTTTAGGATTCGAGCGGTTGCGATGGGCATAAGCTAGTCATTAAGTCTAAATAGAGGAAGTTTTTATTGGGGTCATTGATGGATGTGTTGTTTTTCTTTAGTGGTGTGTTTGAGCTAGGTTTTGTTTGTCGAGAGTGCAAAATTCTAAGGTCTTGCCTAGGTAGAGGTGTGAAAAATCCTCCCAAACCTTTTCTAAAAGGTGGGGGGGGGGAGTGGATCATAATGATATAGGAGGCATTTTCTCTTACCTTTAAGGCTTAATGAAACCTTTATCGATAAAAAAAAATTCAAAGAAGACAATCGAGAAAGATCATTCTAATGAGAAACTTGTGAATATTATGTTTAATCATTCCAAAAATAATGAGCCTATATAAAAGTATCCTATTGACCTTCTTCTCAAGTGCATTGATCACATATCTATAACATCATTTGACTGGTTTCACTCACCTCCATCAACTTTATTTCACTCACCTCCATCATTTGAGTTGAGATCAAATCCATGATCCCTATAAGTATTACATTATAAGATTCAATGAAAAATTATGCTGATCTTGACCAAATCCTTAGAGATAAAATGATTAAAATAGTCAAGGAGGACATACAGGATAGAGGTTGAAATTTAGATGACTTTTGAGGTCCACATCCCTCCCCTACACACCATATGTCATATCTAAAACCTCCTCTTACTATGTCTACACTTTCCACCACATTCATAGGACATAATGGTTCTCTTGGGTCATTTATGCATTTTTTTTATATGATTCATACACCTTTGTCCTATTTTGTCACCAAAGTTTCACCTTCATGTGATTACTCCAAAGCATTTGACAAGTTGGAGAGGGCCTTGAAAATTATCATTTCGTTTGGTTTTATTGTGTCTTTGAGTTATTTGAACTTTAATGAGGATTATTTGATGACATTTGATAATCTATCACAAACATTCATTGACTCCTTACTTGAGGCAGAACTTGAAGAAGGTGGATGATTAATATTTGATGTACTTTGTACTTGTGTTCAAGGCAAATAATTTATCTTAGATGCACACATCATCAAACCTAGTACATTCGTTCCTTTCTTAATATTATTTCATTCTTTCTTAAGATTCTTTTATTTTTCTACCGTCGTATATAATGAGGCCATTACATGATTTAGGTGTGGGGGTGGAAAGATGCTATTCTTATTTCTTCTTATTTAACTTAATTTTTTTAGCTTTTAGGTATTTTCTTAAAAAGAATGAAAAATATACTTTTTTTTATAAGATGCAATATTACTAATTCTAGCCTTATGTAATTCAAAATTTGGTATTACATGAATGAAAATATGGATTATATAGTCATTATAATCTAGGGATTGGCTTGAAAATATAGTACACACCTTCTTTGTGATGATAATGTCTACATGTACCTTAGAAATAGAAAAGTGGAATCCTGCTAAGGCTAGTTTTGTTAAGAATAAACCTGTCAACCTTTACATTCTCTTCAAAGCACGAAATAAAAAGAATGAATGAAAAAAAATCATAATAATGAAAGTCGTGAAAAAAAAAGAGTGGAAAATAATTAAAAAAAAAGAAGAGAAAGAAACACTTTGAGATACCGATATGAAAAATAAGGGGAGAAAGTTCACTTATACCTTACACTAAGATGTAGCATAAATGCATCAACCTTAGCATATGATAGTTTAAAGCAAGAAAGATTAAAAAGGGAAAATCAGAAGAAAAAACCAATGCCTCTTTGTAAGGATTCAATCAAACCAACCCAAACAAAACAAATCAAACCTAGATCAAATAGATTGATAAAAAAAAAACAAAGAAACCAAAAAGAAAATGAACAAATTAAATAACAAATGATCAAATCAAGCAATAAGATGAAGTAATTGAACAAAATCGAACAAATTCTGCACTGATCGAAGATGTTGGTGGTTAGGGATGACAATTTTCCCCGCGGGTTCGGGACCCGTCGGGGATTCCCCGTTCGGGTTCGGGAAGAGAATTCGGGGATCGGGTTCAGGTTCGGGGATTCTTAACGGGAATTTTTTCGGGGATGGGGCGGGGACGGGTTTGGGGTCCCCATCCCTAAACCCGCCCCGAAATTTTTTTTATATATATTTTTATATAATTATATATATATATATATATATTTTTTATAGAATATAAATTAAAAATATAATATAAAAAAATAGTTTGAGGATCGGGGATGAGATCGGGGATCGGGTATAAAGCCGGGTTTCGGGGATCGGATCGGGTTTTAAGAACGGAGAATAAATCGGGGATGGAAAATAGATCGGGGATCGGGTCGGGTATGGGGATTTGATCCCCGTAGGGGATCGGATCGGGGAATCCCCGATAAAAAAATAACGGGGATCGGGTCGGGTTCGGGAATAATTTTCCTTATCGGGTTCGGGGATGGGGATGGGGTCCCCGTCCCCGACCCGCCCCGTTGCCATCCCTATTGGTGGTTGAGCTACATTTGTTTCCGTTGATTGTTGTGAATATTGTGATAAAGAGGAGGCAGTCAAATGGTGACGGTCAACAGGAGGTGGTCAAGGTGGAGGGGAAGATAAATGAATTTGGGGAAGATGAAGTCTCATGAACAACAACTTCAACAAGTTTGTCTTGTTTATTTATTTATTATTCTATTATAATATCAACCATCCACTACTAAATAAAGAAATCTGATTTGTGGTTATTAGTTCCCATTAGATCCATAGCCTACACACAAAGAGAGACTAGCATGAAGTACAAATTAAAGCATAGCCATATGGCAAAATTGTTATTAGCAATGAATACCCTAACAGGTTGTTTTATGTTTTTGAGAAATCAGCAATTTTGCTTGTTACTCTACTCAAGCTTGGTACCCCATAACACCAATTAATAGCCATAAGGCCTCTTTTTCTTCTTTCATAACAGCAAATTCAATCAATAAAAGCTGGCTCTTTTAGAGCTAATCCTTCATTGTCTACCACTACATAACACTAATCCTATTCTGAAACGAGTTACACAGCTTGGAATCTTTGCCAGGATTCGATGCTTCCTCACCAAGTCCATCAACCACCTGGCTGTATTATGGTTAGATGTGATTGGAGTTGGGGGGGGGGGGGGGAAGACAGAAATTCCTTACAAAACAAGCTTTAAATCGGTACAAACAAGAAGGAAGCACATATTACACACTCTACTCCATTTCTGCAAGGAAGGTGAATTTCCTAATAAGCTAAAAAACGTGGTTTGATTCACTTGAAAACATTTTCTAGAGAAATAGGTGAGCATTTACCAGCCCTTCTCACAGCCATGATTCATTCTGGTAATTTGCTTTTCAGTACCACATGCTGAAAAAAAAAAAAACCAAGACTTCAAGAATAGTTCACATTATAGTAGATAAATGAGGGGGGGGGGGAGGAGGTCCCTAGTTCCTCTAGGTACTCGTCTTGTAGATAGGAAAGAACACCAAGTATAGATATTGGATATACCTTGATCTGTGTCCTGTTATAGGTGTAGGTGATATGAACTGATCCATCACTAGCCTGGATGACAGCTGGATAAGAGAATTCCATCCCTAAAGTGTCCTCCAATGTCAGGACTTCATCATCCCATGAATCGCCGTCATCAGGAGATACGGCAACCTTTAGTACCTCCCTAGAAATGGTGTTATACACAAGCAATAGATGACCATTTTTCAACTTGACTGCATCAATTCCTAAACAGCCGATCAAAACATAAGTTGGTAAAAGAAAAACCAAGGCAGACAGCAGGCAAGGATACGATCAAGGTAGGGGAAATGCAGGGGCTAGAGAGGTACGTATCATTTCAAAACTGAGTTCCAGTATGATACGATATATCTTTATTACCAAACCTGAATTCGGATTGGAAAGTTGAGTAGGCATTGCATAGCTCCAGCTCTGGCCACTGTCCGTGGACTCAGACATACAGATTTTGCCAATGTCGTTAAAAGACCGCATCAAAAAACGTAAATTCCCGTGGGCTGTTTGATAAGGAATTGGTTGAATCACACTAAGAGATTCATTCTGGACATATATAGGCCCATATTTTTTCCAAGTCTTACCACAATCCGGCGTGACCTGGTAACAGGCATCAGATGACCAAGTAGGTATATCCTCAGCCCGCTTGGCATATTATTAAGCAAAGATGGTAGTTTTGGCAATTTTCGTACCTCTGCCCATGAGCCCCAAGAATTCCAACTTTCTACAGAAGATCCACATATCAATTGTCCGTTCTCCAACAGCAGAGGCTGAGCAGAGGTTAGAAAATTTTGAGAGAATAATCCTCGCACTTTAAAGTAATTGATGATCATAGCAAAATTATATGGTTAGTTGATGAAATTCTCATGGCACCTTGTTCTTTATTGGCCCTAATATACCGGGAGGAAGTTGTTCCCTTTCAGTCCAGGTAAATCCATGATCAAATGAACGCTTCAAACATCCACTCCATCTGAAGTTTATTTCGAAACAAACAATGTATGAGGGAAAGAGAAACAAATCAAACTTGTATTTTTCTTTTCACATGATGAGCATGATTGTGATGCATTCACTAACATGTTCGACTTCCAACATCATTCCTACCATGCATCTGACATATAATCCTCACACATGCAGCAAGACAACATCTAAAATGTTGATGCTCAAACCAGATAAATCTTCAAACTATTACATGCCATTTGAGCCACATTTGTTGTGCTGAAATAGATGATGCATAATAGCAACATAGACAAACACTAAACAACCAAGCAAATTAAAACCAGTATCATTTTATTACAAAAGCAAAATATCCCAATCAAAATCTATCTTTACCACTACAGATACGAAAATACCATCCTTGGCTAGCCAGTCCTTTCTGGGTAACCACTAATGAAATAACAATGACCCTTCTGGTCATTTATCGATAGCACAAACTCTTGGTAGATATTTTGCTGGTGTCGATGCAGGGAATGATTCAGACTTACCCTTATTTATTAACCATGCTGCAAGGACTATAGTGTGAAACGCTTTTCATTCTCAAACTCAAAAGTTGTAAATAAAGCACAGCAGTGGATTCCTGTGTCTCTCTGCACTACCTTCTTTGGAAAGAACAGGCACTCTTGGAATCATTTATCTATTAACCCTAACATTTTCAAAGGAAGTTCGCTTATACAGAAATCAGACTCCATCCATAACTTCAATGCCAAAGGTAGCTGTTACATAGAAAGCGAGGATTGCAAGTGTCCTCAATGTCAAAGCTTTTCAATGATAGAGGAACAGAGAATTTATCGTGACAATGTTTAAGCAAGTATCAGACAACAAGAATGAAGATATGATGAAACTCAAAGCAGCAGATGCCATTTTTATTATGTTCCGCGATCAGTTGGTAAGAATTTCACTATTCTCTTGCAATTTTGAACACGCACTTTCATAGTAATGCACAAGCATTACATACTAAAATAAGAAAGAAACAAAAATAATGATGATGATAATGACAATAACATGAATGGATAACATAAAACCAATCAAAACAGTAGGCCAAGTAGCAGAAAATTGAACATAACACATACTTTTGAACGTCTTGACCAATTCTATAAAACAGAAGCAGCTGATTAGAAATCTGGAAAAGAACAGGGTTCCACATAGGCACATTGGGTTCTTCATCAACCACAATAGGATCAGTCCAAGCACCATCCTGCGCAGAATCATCAACCATAACAAATTATAAGAAGGTACAAAACCAGCCAACATTGAACTTAAAAGTAATGCTCCACTAAGCTCAAAACTAATACATCACAAAGTAATTAAATTAGGTTACATTATTAGTAGTAGTACCTTATATCTCTGCAACCAAATTTTAACATCTGGTTCGCCCTCAGCTGTACCCCCAAAATAAGCAACCAAAAATTGCTCCTTTCCAACCTAGCGAGACCCAGAATATACAGCTAACTTCGGAAAGATGGAGACAGATACTTGGATTTATTGTAGGAAAGAAAAAGGTAATTGGAATCTAGATATCCATCCACTATTTCTCACCTCCACAATGGTAGAGGCATGGCAATTGTTAAAGGGAGTAGATTCCGCCGGAAAAGTCAACTCAGACTTTATAACAGATAGCATCGAAGTTTCATCTCCCAACATTGAAATACGACGCTGGGCTGTTGAAGCAGCAGCACTATTGACTGTCTTCTCTCCCGGTACTTCCGCTGGATCCCTGCACAAAATAAAAACTCAGACCACTAAAAAGACATGCTAATTTCACAAGTTGGGAAAATGGGCAAATAAAAAATTATCGGCATCATCAACTTGACAAAAAAGGACCTGAAAGGCTGAAACTAATAACCAAGTACTGATTTCAGAATATATATATATATATATATATGAATAAAAAAATGTCGAATTAAAAAAGATTAAATAAACTAACCGGTTAACAATCAATTGAAGGTTGCGATTCACATGATGAGTATGAAATTGGAATGAGAATTTGGGTTTCGGTAACTTAGTATTCCTACTTAATAATCTGTTCCGGAAGGAAAACAAATCCGAGAATTGAGATACGGAAAAGAAAAATAACAATAGCAACAATAATACAATTGATTTTAGCATTCTGCAGATAAAATTTATGCTACAGAACCGTTCATCGTATTTCCGCCTACTCACTTGTTAGTAGTAGTACATGGTAAGTCATTAACCTAGATTCAACAATATCAATGCACGACAACTAGGGCTGTTCACGGTTCAAATATCCGATATTTCGGATATTTGATTGTCGGATATTTGAAATTTCGGATATCTAAAAATGATATTTGATATTTGATTTGAAAACGGATATCCGGAAGATCGGATATTTGAATTTTCGGATCGGATATCATCGGATATCAAATATATCCGATATATTCGAATACAATTTCAAATAAAAAAAAATCACCAAATGACATATATATTTTATATTATCCGATTTGTTGAGCGAATGCTGAGCAAATATCGATTCGCTTAGCAAATATCCTACTTAGTCAACAAATATCCAATGTTAAAACTAAAATAAGAAAGGAGTGGATGGAGTATATCGGTATGCAGAGTATTTTTATTTTTATTTTTATAAATATCTAAAAAGGGATTATATTAAAAATATAATTTTAATTAAATTAAATTTTGCCTCAAATAATAAATAAAGTAAGTAAAAATTATACACAGACACATCTAAATTTATTTATATACAATATATATAAAATAAAAAATTATAAAAAATATATAAATATTTTTCTTCGGATCGGATATTATTTGTATTTGTCGGATCGGATATTTGATTTGTTTGACTATTCGTTGACCGGATCGGATATTTGATTTGAAAAAAAAAATCGAATCGGATATTTGTTTTTTCGGATCGGATCGCTTCGGATATCGGATCGGATAAGCAGATATCGGATAACATAAACAGCCCTAACGACAACCATTCCTCCGTGACTCCTGTTGGGTTAAAATATCATTGCTTGTACTACAGTTGCTTGGCAATACAGTATATAATTCGAATACACGTACAAAGCGGACCCAATCCAAAACACTCGCGTGCAGTAATCAAACCTGAAATTTAATTTACATCCAAAAATTTAAATTTTATACTAATCTGAGTTTTTAAATAAATATAAACCAACATTTATCTGAATTTAGTCGATACAATAGTGTCTTAAACTAAAATTATTCAACTTCAACTTCAAATATAAAGCAAAATTTTAATAATAATTTGATTAAAATTATTGAATTCGAAATCATCTGACTCGAACCAAAACTTTATTCTAATGTAATTTTAAACTTAATTCAAATTTAAGTCTAATTTAATCCATAAAGATAATATTTTCACTCATATAAATTATTACATAAATATTAATAAATTATGTTATTAATAAAAAAATTATGTACAAATAATAATATGTGAACCATATAACAATAAATAAAATAAAAGTAGTAAGATTATTCTTCTCACTTTATTTTAATAACATATTAGTATAGATCAGATTATAAACATTTTTTTGTTGTTGTTATTATTATAAACATAGAAATTATAATCGTAAATGTAATAATTACAATATATAATATTATAATGATAATAATAAAAATTATATTTGTATTTCTAATAATAATAACAATTATTATATTTCTAAAGATGATTATGATGATGATGATAACAATAACAATAACAACAACGACAATAATAATTAACACAGTAATTATAATTATGTATATAATAATATTATAATTGCAATTATAATAGTGACTATAATAGTAGTAATGATAATGATGATAATACTTTTTTATTGTTATTATTATACACTTTATGGTAACAATTTGTTATATTATTACATGTATTATAATAAAAATTATTATAATAAGCATATAAATAATTATAAATTACAAAATTCAATTAATTATATTAAATTAATAACAATCAATGTTAATATAAATTTTGAACTAAATTAACTTGGCACATATTCAATAAAACCTGATGTAATATCCCACTTCTCAAAACCTTGTGCTTTTTAAGATCTTGTGTGTTTAAAAATAAAATTATATTGTTTTAAATATTTTATCACAACCATATCAAATTAGAAGTCCTAGTTTCATTTTTGAAGCATTTCACATCTATTTCACAATCCTTTATTATAAGTTTATTTCTACAACATCTTTTAAGCCACTTTTATCTATAAACCTTATTCTAGATCATTTTAATTCTTTTATTTTTGGAATAATTGAATTTTCTTAGTCTTCTAGGACATTTTAGTATTTTATTCAGATATTTCTAGAAAAAAATATTATTCATGTCTTGGTTAGCTTTATTTCAGCATTTTAAGTTCCGAAATGACTCTATTAGCTATCTAAAATTTATAAACTTGCAGGGATCACTATATTTTAGTATTTTGAGCTCAAATTGATTTAAAAATACTATATAATTAATTTTATAGTATTTGGACTTAGATAGATATTTTTGAATGCGTATACGTCGTCAAATTCAATTTTCTTCTTTAAACTTATCTTAAACTTTATGAAAGTGAATCCTAGCCTTACACGTGTCTAAACAAAGCCAAATCAAGGGGTGAAGATTAGTCATGGTTGGCACAACCTCCTCCTCCACACAAGGGTCTATTCCATTGTTAGTTTACCAAATTACCGTTAATATGTTTTACTAAAATGCCTCCAAAATATATCCACCACCTCTCATTTGATCCTATGCATTAGCATCATCATCTTAAATCTTCTTCCTCTCACTTTTAAGCCGTCTTGGCTGGAAAAACTAGAACCTCCAACTACACCACCATTAACACCACCAATCTTCATCATTTTCTTCCCCTATTTCTCTTACTTTCTCTCCTCTTATTTTCTCCTCATTTTGTGAGAGTTTTCTTCTCTTTTTTCCTCCAAATTTCATGGATTCCTCTCTCTTTTACTCCATGGACGAGCTTAGTTTTTCTTCCAAATTTTAAGGATAAGTTCCCATCCTTATCCTTTTTAAATATATATGCTTTGATTTGGTTATTATGTGATTAGTATTGCTAATTTTTCATGGGTTTTCTTAGGTTGATGGAGGCTTTTGGAATAGTGGATTTGAACTTTGAATCTTTCTTTATGTTTTTAATTGAATGCTTAGGTTTGGGTAGGATATCTTTTCTTCATATATATATATATATATATATATATATATATATATATATATATATATATATGTTTGATTTTGTTGATTTTGACTATGTTAATTTTAGTTGAGCATCATGAGATTTTTGAAATTGGGCCTTTTGATTACCTTTTTGGATTGTTAAATTGATGATAACATGTTAAAATTGGTAACTTTAGAGTAACTTTGATATATAACTTGTTATGATGGAATGATTATAAACATGTTTTTTTAAAGGATTTTTATTATTTTGGTGTTTTTTAATTCTTTAGGTGTTTTATGAAATTGATAATACCATGTTGTAGCTTGTAATCTGTAGATGAAATTTAATAGATAACATGCTTTGATTAGAGTACATTTGGGTGGTTTAATTTGTGGTTGAAATTCTTAAAGGTTTAGAATTTGTTCTTTGTGTTCTTTGCAACATTCAAAGTGTTCTTGAATAATGATGTAATAATCACCCTAAGTAGGGTTTAACTTTTCAATCATTGTATTTTTGAATATAATTAACTAAAATATGACTAAAATAATCCTAAAAGACTTTAATGGACATTTAGAGTTGAAGGTTGATGTGAACTTTGACCCTCGTGAATAATAAATCTAGGCAAATAGTAAATCTTTGTGAATAGTAATTCATAGTAATAAAATAATTTTTGGTTTTTATTTTTAAGCTTCTTGGTATAAAATGACATTTTTGTTGGGTCATGAGTAGTAATTTCTTAAATAGTATAATTTTATATATTGAGGCGAGAGCTTGTTTTGACTAGGTTAAGCTAATTTTATCTACAATTTTAATGACTTTGGTATTAATAATAAAAATTAGTTTTTAGCATTTTTACCTTCATTTTGAGTTATCTGAACTTGTGGATTGAGTTTCAGATATTTAAACTATGTTTTAGTCATTGGATGATGAAATAAATGAATAATATGATAGGTTGTACTTTAAGACCTTGTTGACTTAAGTTTGACTTTATTTAGTTTTTGGGATTCTTACTTGGTAAGAGGTGCATCACTTTTATTTTTAGAAAATTATTTGTTGGGGCCTATGGCCTTTTGTTTGGGGATGTTTCCCTTTTGAGGGATATTATGATCCATGGTGATAATTTGGATCAAGGGTTTTCATAATTTTGAACAAATTTGTGAATGTTATTTGAGGTTTCGTGCAAACCATAAAAAAATATGCATATTAATGATTATCTTAATGATATGAAAGGTTATAGTAATCCTTTAAAACTAATAGAGGTTAAATGTTATCCTTTAAAACCAACAAAAGTCTTATGGACTTTTGTTTAACTGTTGTATAGTAGCTTGATACCTTATCTACTTTATAGACTTCCTATAGTGCCTATAGGAGTATGCTTACTTAAGAATTAAGTTACCTTTGGTGAGGCCATCGTGGCAGAAGACCATTGGCAATGGACATTACATGTCCAAGCTACCATGGCATTTGAAGACTGATGAGAGGTGGACATGGCATCTTTTTATTAGGATGTTGTGTAATATTAAAGTATTAATTTAATTACTTTGTGGACTTTTGATTTATAAAAAAATGAATAGGATTATTTAATAAATTAAAATAAATATTTTATTATTTTATCATACTCTTTTTATTTAAATAAATTTTCAAACCTATATTTTTACTAAAATTATCCTCATAAATTAATACTTTAGATTTTGAATAAATTAATTTAATGAATAATTTTTTCCATCAACCTAATTTTTAATCCTAACTCTAAAATTTATCATATTTTTCTTTTCCATTTTACATCCATTTTCCTTCTTTTTCCTTTTCTTTCTTTCCTTTCTTTCTTCTTGGGCCGACTGGCCTCCTTCCTCTTTTTCCCCCACTCGGCCACTCGGCCTTCTTCTCCCACACCATTCTCTTTCCCCCTTCCTTTCTTTCTTTTCATTCTTTCTCCCTCGTTGGGCCAGCCCAACTCCATCTTCTTTTTCTTTCCTCCCTCGCATGGGTCAGCTTGCCCACCTTTTTCTCCCCTCCCGACCTCTTTCCTTCTATTCCCTTTCTTCCTTCTTCTCCCCTGCATTGACTAGCCAAACGCCTCTTATGACTACATTTGCACGTGTGCCACCAACCCCCCTACGCCTACCATTCCAGCCTACAACTTCTCCCTCTCTCCTTCATCCCTTTCCCTTCCATTTTCGTCAGTGCACAACCCCTAAAACCCCTTCCCACATGCCCCTTTCCCTTCCCATTTTTCCTTTCTCCTCTTTGCCACCGTAGGCCATGAACCTACAAGCCTCCCTACACCCACCTGCCCTACACACCGCGATTACCTTCCTTCCCCTCTTCTTTTTCTTCCCCTTCTCTTCTTCTCCTCTATCATGTCTCTCCCCCTCGAGCCCTTTCTCTCCCTACCCAATCACCCCTTCCTTCCTTCTTTCCTCTTCTCCTTTATTTTTATTTTTCTGCCCCTAGCCACCATCTCCGCTGCCTAACTGAACACCATGCCAGCTCCCCTACCTCCCCTACTTCCTCCTCGCACCACCCCATGTAGCTACACCGTCCACCTACAACCAACTCCCTCTATTTTATTTTCTTCTTCTCCTCTCGACCCTCCTCCTTGCACGCCACCTTACGCTGCCTATTTTCCCCCTTCCGCCATTGAAGCCACCCCTTGGCCACCTGAAATCCTCTCCTTACCTCAGACTGCCAAAATTCCCCTATAGCCCTCCTTTTCTTCTCCTTTTTTTTTTCGTTTCTTCCTCTTCTACCTCCCTTCTTGCACCTACTTTCCAGTGACCACCACCGCCATCTCTACTACCTTGAGCCTCCACTCTTTAACCTCTAGTAAGCATCTACACCTTGCCTCACTCCTGCACCCAACTACCAACCCTAACTCCTCCCTCAACCCACCATCCGAGACCCTTTTCCCCTACCTTCATCCAACCCTTACTTCTCCATCCCCCTTTTTGTGCATGCAACTCACGTTGCCCATGCAGCATAATTATTACTACATATTTTAAGTTTATTTAACTAATTTTTGAGGTAAAATATAGTTTAGTAATAATATGTATTTAATAAGAATTTTTGATAAAAAAATATTATTCTTTTAATTATCTACTGACAATATGTTGCTTGTGATATTATTTTTAGGTACAACTTGTACTAATCAAAGCTTAAGTTTTTAAACCGGGATACTGATAAAGTTGGATTGTTGCTGGAAATAAGGTAACCATTATACTCTACTAAAATATATAGGTTTACGTACGTTAGCACATTAAGATTTTGGAATGTGTTTTGTGTGTATATGATGTGTTGCTAATCATCTCATAATTTTTTTTATGTTATGTTGGAAGATAGAATGAAAAGCATGCTATATTGTATGAAATGTGACATGTGTGGAAATAGTGGTTAAGAAAGGGGATTGATGTTAATAATAATGTCATGTGCATATGCATACTATGCTAAGAAAATATGAACATTTCTAATAGAAATAATACTAATATGAGCCCTAGGGGTATTTTAGTAATTTTACTTGTACATAGGGAGTGACCTAAATAAATGTGCATGGTAGGTGATAATGGGTGTTAAGAATAATAATAAGGGTTTTGTGGTCTTAAATGATGCATGTGGGCCATGAGTGTTAATATTTCATGTGCTAGGGGTATTTTAGTAATTTTATATAAAAGGGGTATTTTGGTAATTTTACAAGTAAGAAAGATAATCGGTAATTTTACAACTAAAAAGGGTAATTTAGAAATTTTACAACTAAGAAAGGTATTTTGGTAATTTTATAGGGAATAAGGGTATTTTAGTAATTTCATAAGTAAACGAGATATTTTATTCATTTGACAAGTAAAAAGGGGTAAATTGGCAATTTTGCATGTAACATGACAATTGATTTAATAAACCTCCATAATAAGCTATAAGTGATGTTAAATAAGAGAATAATAGTTTATGGCCTTAATTTCACTTGTTTAAGTATAATCATGTATATTATAAGGCTAGGGGTATTTCAGTAAATTAGAGTGTATCATAAAGAAAATGCATGGTTTATAGTTGAATGGGTAATCGAGGGTGTGTTATGATATTATTTTCGTAAATATGCAAGAGGTGCCTTGATTGTTAACTATGCATGAGAATGTGTGCTGGTTGTTTTAGAAGTTCATGCTAGGTTTATGTGTAAAATGATCCTTTGGTGTGTTTGATACTTTAACTTCATAATCAATAGTATAATCATGATATGTAATTTGTTATGGTATGTTGATAAATTTTAATGAATTATGTATTGGAAGTGGATGAAAAGAGGAAGCCTTAGCCTTAGGGGAATTTTGGTCATTTTGACCTAAGGTGCCTAAGTATGAGTAATGGAATCTAGGATAGACTTAGTGGACTATTTAATTAAAATTGACAATAATACTGATAATGATTACTTGATAATAATAGAAACAAATAAAAATGATTAAGTACGTGATTGATGTGTTTCTTGTGGTCACCTTAATTAATATGCTAATACTTAAAGTGAAAGATCTCGAGATAGAGAATGGTGGCTCTTTAGGGGTCGCTACCCTAAATATATGGTTTAGCCCATGATTATTCTAGATTTTGCTAGTGTGCCTTAGTGCCCTAGTTAGGCCCTACATAAAATACCCTAAAACCCTAATTTAGGAAATTATGGAAAAATAAGAATTTATTAGGGAAATTAATTAAATAAACTATTTTTATTAAAATAAGAGGGAATTAATTAAGGCAAATCTAGGAGAAATTAATAAATAATTTAAATAGGAAAATTTGAGTATTTTGCTAATTAAAATGGAATTTAGGAAAAATCTTTCAAAATCCCTAAATTAACCTAAAAAGAGAATTTAATTATTACTTTAATATTAATATTTTTTAAAATATCCCAAAAATACCCAAAAGATGTTAATTAAGCCCAACCCACCTTTTTCCTTTTTTTTCCCCCTCTCTTCTTCCTTTTCTTTCCTTTTCTTCTCTTCCTTCTTCCCTCTTTTTCTCCTTTCCCCGACCTGGGCCGACACGCCTTCGGCCCAATTCCTCCCCTTTCCCCTACGCGGCCCAGACCCGCATTACCGTTTGTTTTTCTTCTTCTCCCGGCTGGTCCGGCTTTTTCCTTCCTTCTTTCTTTTCTCCTAGAATGTCGGTCCATCCCCTCTCCCTTTCTCGTGCGTTGTCTTCTTCCTCGCGCCGCCTGCAACTCCCTCGATCGACACTAGGATTTCTGCCACCGATCATGCCGTTTGACTCGCCATTCTCCTCCTCTCTTCCTCGTTGTCTTCCCTATCATTTCATCATGCCTGGCCATCCCCTCTCCTATGTGTGCCATCCCTTTTTTCCCCGTAAAAAATGGCCTACGAAGTTAGACCTACACCGGCCTACCCTCGCCGGCCGGAGCCCCATAACCCTTGGCCCCCCTACTTTCCCGCTTCCCTTTGTCATTTTCCCTTCCAATCAATCTATATATAGCTCCGAAGGCTGCCATAATCGGGTTTT
This sequence comes from Tamarix chinensis, assembly GCA_030549775.1. Lineage (NCBI taxonomy): Eukaryota > Viridiplantae > Streptophyta > Magnoliopsida > Caryophyllales > Tamaricaceae > Tamarix > Tamarix chinensis. Next base: position 25,826,230 of record CM060181.1, read on the forward strand.
GATTTTGGTAGCCCAGAAATCTGACCACACGCCACCGCCCAAACATACCGCCGTTTCTCTATCGTTGTCCGTCACCACCGCCACTCTGGCCACCGAAACCTTCCTTGCACCACCCTCTATACAATTGAGCCATCCTCCTTCCTTGCCTTGCCCTACACGAGGCACCTCGGCCGTGCAAAGTCCCCCTCCCGAATAGCCCACTTCAACTCTACGCCACCCCTCGTGCCACCGTCTGCTGCCGATTCCGCCACCTATAACGCCACCTCTACCCCCCAAAACAACTAGGGGACCTTACTCTACCTCCCCACATCTCCATCTCCATCTCCCCCTACTTCCCTCTCCCCTAGCGTCTACACCCATCTCTCCACCTCTCTTCCTCCTCCACCGCCACTAGCTCCACCACCAAGCCTAGGTGGTCTCCCAATTTCTTAACCTATAAACCTTTTTTTATAAAAGTGTTAATGATTTATTATTATTATTATTATTATTATTATTATTATTATTATTATTATTATTATTATTATTATGTTCTAACTCTTATTCCAAAAAGATTTCTAATTAATGGTATTATTATTTAAAAGACTACTACTTTGTTATTATTATCACTATTATTATCCTTATTATTGTTATTACTACTACAACTAGTATCATTATTTTGTTACTAATAATATTAATACTAACTTTAGCCATTATAGTACTATTACCCCTTTTCATGCTTAACATTATTGTTGTTGTTGTTGTTGTTGTTGTTGTTGTTGTTATTATTATTATTATTATTATTATTATTGTTATTGTTATTATTAACATTATCATTACCACTACTATTATCATTTCTAGCATTATTGTTGTTGTTGTTGTTGTTGTTGTTGTTGTTGTTGTTATTATTATTATTATTATTATCATTATTATTATGCTACTACACTTGACCATATTATCATAAGGATACTACTATTATGATTTTTAGAACCTTATTAGCATTATTATCAAGATTGAAACTATTATCACTATTATTATTATTATTATTATTATTATTATTATTATTACTACTACTACTACTACTAGCATTATTAATATAAGTATCATTATGGTCATTACGTTTATATTATTTTCATCACTATTATTATTATTACTAGAAGTTGGGGTCAATATTAGTATCACTCCAAAAACTAACAATAATAATATTATTAGTAATATTGAAACCATTACTTTTAATACTATGAATATTACTAAGACATACTTTGGTTAGTAGTGGCATGATTAGTTATTTTGAGAATAATAGCCCTACTTTTAATTATAAAACTACTATTATCATTATTAGCCTTAATAGTAGGCCATAATAGGGGTAAGATAGGAAATTACAGTAATTCTGGTAGAGGGAGATTAACCCATAGTATTTTCCTCTTATAGGTGATTCAAGTCAAAACCCTAACAAGGCGTAGGAGTGTGCTCTAAACCCGGCAACATTTTAGGTAAGGGTGTAGCTAAGGCTGCATGTGTGTTATGTGTCTTACATACCTTGGATGTCTTGTATAATTATATGTCGTGTTCTATATGATATTATCGTAACTGTTTTATGTGTAATGCAGCTTGGAACAGAGGTATGTTCATGTGCTCTCTTTTGGTATGTGTTAATATGGATATGTTGCAAGTTGTGACGTGATGTGATGTGACCCTTAGGACATGTATGCTAGAGTATTTGATGTGGTGATGTGGGATGGGGGCATGAAAGAGAAAAATGGGAAAATAAGATAACCAAGGGGAAGTAAGTTGGCTAACCTAGGTAAGAATGACCTAAATTACCTATGATCCATGAGTGGTGAATAAAAAGGGGGGATTTAAATAAAATGAAAGAGTGGGAGAAACTAGGGTTTGCATAGGAATTTTAGGGTTTGGCATGATAAATATTGAGGGTTTTGCATGGGACGGTTAGATTCCGTATGGAGGAAAATTTTATGTATGGAAAGTTTCCTCGGGGCGTGAGGAACGTAATAGAAGTGTCGTTTAGGTGACTGGGGGCTTTAGGTGAAAAATAGTACGTGGGACAGTATAAGGGTGCATAGGAGACCAAGCTAGGGTTTGGGAGGAAACCCTAATATGAGGAGGTGGAAGAAGAAAAAGAAAATAATAAAAATGAATGAGAATGAGTGGGGCATGAAGTGAGGGTTGAATCTAAGGGGTCGTAACGTGTGGGGTATTAAAATAGTTTGGGTCGTGTGTGGCAGAGAAGGATGGGCCACATAGGCTCAAATTAGGGTTTTTTCTGGAGAAAACGCTAAAGAAGACGATGAATGGGCTTAGTGGTATGAGGTAGTGGGCCTTAACCCACCTGCATCGGAATTGGGCTTCTAGTGTGGGTAATGGAATAAGGAAGGGATGTCGGGGCAGTTAGGAGGTGCTGGAGTCTCAAGATATGGGACGGCCCCTCTTGGGAGGATAGAAGTAGAAGATTGGTGGCATGCATGCCAAGGGTGAAAAATTATCGAATAAGGCACAAATAAGACACTAATCATTTAAAGAGGAATATTTTTGAGCTGAGCCCAGACCGGTCCACTGGTGAATAATAGTGGCCAAGAGCTAGGGTGCCCTACATGACCGATCCACCGGCGAATAATAGTGGTCAGGTGCATTTTTTCCTTTATAACCGTTCCACCGGCTATAATAGTGGGGGTTTTCGTGCTCAACAAACCAAACATAATGATAATAAGACATGGGAACGACACAAAGTACTTATAGTGAAATACCATGAGAGTCGGGGTCAGACCGGCCCACCGACGAATAATAGTGGCCAGGAGCATTTTGCCCTACATGACCGGTCCACCGGCAAATAATAGTGGCCAGGAGCGTTTTTCCCTGCATGACCGGTCCACTAGCGAATAATAGTGGGGTTCCCGCACTCGCATGGATTGATAAAGACTATGATGTGAATCGACTATATTTATCAGAGATCTAAAGAATAAGTTATCTAGACCATAGCCGATCTTCTTTACCTGTGTTACTGCATGCTGTATGCGTGATTATGCCATGTATGCTATTTTATATGTTTTTTGTATGTTGGCCTTAGTGCATATATTACCATACTTAGTACGTAGCGTATTGATCACCCGTTTCATAGGTGCTGCTCATTCCCACGAGCAGAAGACCCGTCTGAGTTTGTGTAGGTAGGAGACGATGTCTTTGATGCCTACGACGCTTACGAGGCATCGGGCGGGGCTGAGATTTGAGCTTAGACCTAGTTTGGGGGGTCAAGAGTGGCATGGCCAGAGTCTATCTTCCATTTTGTCTCTCTTGTATTGTTATACTTAGTTTTATTTTGTTGTATGATGTTTTATGTCGTTTGGAACTTTAAAACCGTACTTTGGGGTTGTACCTCTTTTGGTTATCACACTCTGATTTTCTATATGGTTAACAACTCATTTCTTTTGTGAATGCTCGTTTTAATTATCAACTCATGTTTGATATCTATCCCAATCAGCCTTAGCACTTGGTATTGAAATGGTAGAAGTGAACAGATCTGGTACTAAGTGTGGCGGTAATATCCCCATAATTTACTTTTTATTACATCGCTTCTGCTACTTATTTTAATAAAACAAAATTTTTCAGTTGTAAATTTTGGGGTATTACACTACATCTTATTCTATTTAGCTCTACGGACCTACTTAGGGGTATGCAAACTTATAGATTAGGTATCCTTATTAGTAGAGTACTGTGTGTCTTCGTGCACCAATGCGGCCAGGATACCTTTGCGTCCCTTGGTTGATAGTGAGGAGGGTATTATATTGCTTGTATGTCTGAGTATGACTAGTGTACCTTTATGTCTCTGAGTTCATGATCTACCCCTCGAGTTAAATAAATGAAATTAGTGTACTAAGTAAATGGAAATACACTAATCACTTATAGTAGAACACCACGTAGGTCGGGACTATATGGATTATATTATTTATATTGGTTTACCATTTATAATAGTGTCTAGGTATCTGTTTCCTTGGAGATTGTATATGTCTATCAATCCACCACTTATAATAGCGGCCACATGCGTGTTGCCCTAGAGATTGTATATGTTTATTGGTCCACTAGTTATAATAGTGGCTAGACGCATTTTACTCTGGAGTTAGATATCTTGTGCCCGTTCCACCGGTATAATAGTGGGCTCCTCGAACCGACATGTATATAATTCGAGAGATAATTGTGAATTACTATTTAATTAATGGCTTAAGTGTAAATAGTGATGGTTATACTTATGATATGTTGTCATGGTAAGATAGCAGCCTTGGTACATGCCTTTGAATTGAGTGGTGGTGTGCATTGGTTGAGTGTGATGTTGGATACCTAAATATACTACAAAGAACTTCACTTGGATGCACTCTTGGTAAGTGCTGTTAATGCTAAGTGTATAAACCTTGTGATATATGATTATTGAAGGACGAGTCCATCTTAACATTTATTGTATCTCTTTCCATATATATATATATGTGTAATCTACTATTCTTATGTTTGGATTGATGTGTAGCATGCAGGTCCTACCTTTTAGTTCTATATAAAGGGTTACTTAGTACCATAGTACTAAAGGGTTCCTTTTTTGGGCCCCTACCTATTCAATGGGTAGTGTCCTTTATAGGTTAGCCCGTAGGTGTTATCCAGGCTTTGGTTTTGGGTTAAAGAGCATATGACTATTTGAAAAGCTTTCAGAGTTTTCCTTTAAACTTTTATATTCCCTTTTTTAATGATATTTTTTCTTTAACCACTAATAGTGTATTTTATTCTTGTAATGTATTTAACGCGCTACTCTGATTTAATTTTATAATATTAGATTTGTGTAAAATTTGTTCTCTTCTTTTTAAGCCTTAGCATTAGGTACTGGAACGGTGAAAGGAAATCGATCAGGTACTAAGTGTGGCAGTAACATCCTCAAAATTTACCATTTTTTGCTTTCTCTTAAATTTTAATAAAATAAAATTTTAAGTAGTGAATTTTGGGAATATTATATGTTCGCTCTGATATTCATGTGCAGTGGAGCCGAGCTTCTATGTGTTGAGATTTCTAGCTGTGATGGCTATATGTGCTAATAATCTTAGTTGTGATGGCCATATGTGTTGAGATTCTTAGCCATGATATCCCTATATGTTGAGATTCGTAATTGTGATGGCCTTATGTGTTGAGATTTCTAGTCGCGACGGTCATATATGATGAGATTCTTAATTGTTTCTTAAGATTCCTTGTCAAGATGGCTTTGTATATTTGATTCCTTGCCGAAAAAGTTATATTGATGATCATGCTTTATTATTTATGCCCTTGAATTTGTTCATTACGGTAGGATAGTTGTCCATATATGTTTGGGCTTGTATGCCTTGTTGATATTGGTTGTTCTCTATGGTTTATATCTATTAGTAGTAGGTCTAGATATCTAGGCTTGTGCCTTATAGTTCAAATCTATATGCTTATGACTTATGTGATTTCCCTTATTGTGCATTTGACCTATATGTTCTTATGTGATACTTGTTGAAAAGCATGATAGAGATGCCTATATTTTTTTTTACCTAATTTCTCTATGCTTATTGAATCCTTTATGATTCTAGATTATACATTGTTTGTGTTTTAGATTTCTAGCTTTAAACTGCCATGTGTAGTTAAGTGTGAGCATGTATTATATATGCTTCATTCTCAATATGATTATTATTAATAGGAACGCATTTCTTATAGTTTCCTATAAATCGTGTTTTCTTTGCTTATTCATGATCAATTATATTATTAGCATGATGTTGTAAAATGTGATAATGTGTTTTGTGTGAAGCATGCATATATGGGATAATTAGGTTATACTCAGTAAGGTAGTCATACTAATATAATACCATTTTAGTTTATGCAGTTTCATGTGCTTAGTTATGTAAGGCCGAGAGTGTTGGGTCACTGGTTGACTCAATAGGTGCTTCATTTTGGATCCTTTGGATTTCACATTCTATTTTTTTTTGGCTCGTCTTAAGATTTTTTAGAACTTATTGATCTTTTATTTAATTTCATGTTGTTTTGTAAGCCTTGTATCAGACTCGATTTAGGTCACAACCATACCTAACTCTTAGGGCATAAGTTTACTTTTTAGCCTTGCACTCAACATAATTTATTGGTTATACATCTCTTATGTTGGATGTAATGGTAGCACCCTTCATTTTCTATATAGCTTCCAAAAAATGTCATGTAAAACTAAATTTTCTGGTTATAAAAATGGGGATGTTACACTTGTAGTTTATAAACCCAAATCAACCCAATTAGACCTAGAGTAGGTAGACTCAAATCAAACCCAAACCTATAAAAAAAACAGTGGGTTAAACCTAGATCTGATTTCATATTCACCTTACTAAAAATTACCCATCCTAAATCATAGTTATCTGAAATGGACCTGACCATGACCTAATTGCATGGAAGGCCCAATTATAACCTAACTCAAACCTTACGCATATAATCCATTTACCTCTAAATTTGAATCAACGAAAATAAATACATTATAATTTAGAGTCCATATCTTGTATTAGTTTAATGGGAAATTAGTTAGGGGCCTACCACATTCAAGCTTTATATTACGGTCCATAACATGTATGTTTAAATCAAATTGCTTAATATTGTAGTTCTACTCTATCCCAACTTTAGGTATTGATTGCAACCAAACTACATTAGTTAATACCTAACCTAACTTTCTTTCTCTCTTAGAATTAGTTGATGGCATTCATTTATTTTATTTTTTTCTTCTATCTTCTTTCTTCCTCTTCCTTCTTCCTTTGAGCTTAACTTCACCATGATGTCAGGATGAAGACTAGACAATATTTATCACCAATACTCAATGTCTCTTTGACCAAGATATATGAATCATCCTTATTCCTCTTTTTTACTTACATTTTTTTTACATCCACTCAAGTTAAAAATGTATCAAATCTAAGTTGTATCAGATTATCCCTTACATTTTGATGGTTTGATATTACATTACAAATTTGATTCCAACTTAGGTTTCACATTCTTCGTGTATATTGCCACCAGTCATAGCATGATTGGTAAATGATCAGCATGGTTTGTATGATGGAAGTTAGGTTTGGGTAGGGTAGCTGGTTTAGTTTAGCCTTAAGCATAGTCTTGTTGTTGGAGTTTCCTTAATAAAGGAGAATGCTCGGGCCAGAGGCAGACATGTAGGGCATATTAGCCAAAGGCATGAGTTAAGGTAATCGCTAGGGGAATGAGGAAAAGAGACATGACCATCGGCCAAGAGGTCATGATATAGGAGTAACCACCATAGGATTGTGTGCAAAAAGGGGCAATAGAAGGACCATCGGCTAGGGCCACCGTCTAAGGGAACAAGCCAAGGGCGATGGCTAGGGATCAGAAGCCAAAGGCATCTTCGTAAGCCAATGAAGAGCAATGGATCCTAGGATTGGCTAAGGAAAGCATTTTGGCCGAGAAGGTCTTGAGGTTGAGATTGAGGAATAAGGCATAAGGAAATAATGTATGGCAAGAATAGTGGTTAGAAAATTCCTTGACATAAGAAATTTAGTACTCATCAACATGGCAATCTATGAGTTGAAATAGGTCAATCATTAAATTGTAACTCGTACATTTTTCTATAAGTTAGATAACTAATGGTGATTGAGTATCATGGCTAAAGGATGAAGAAAAGTATAAAAGGTCATTTACTAAACCATTGTAGATAAATTGAGTAGTGAAAGAGAAACTTTCACTCTCAATTCTAAGTGTGTGTGTGTGTGTATATATATATATATTCAATAAAGTCTCATATTCTTCCTCCTAAATATGTATATCTTCATTATTTTACTTGTAATTTACTAACACATTTCCCTATAACCGTGAAATTGGATGAAAGGATTTATCCTTTTATTTCCCATCATTTAGTATCAGATCTTAGATTGGAATTATGACATCTAGCAAACTAGTCATGGAAACATTGAGCAACATAAATTATAGGACTTGGAAGTGTAAGATATAATATCTTATCTACATAAAAGAGTTGGAAGATCTAATCGAGAATGAAGGAGTCATGCCCAAGAGCATAAAAAAAGAGAAAGGGAGTGGAAGAAGCTTAATAGAATAGCTTGTGGCTCTATCTATCAATGGGTGGATGACAGTTTCATTCATCACGTCGAGAGGAAGAAACCATTGTATATGGAGCATGGTCTAAGGTAGATTTGCTTCACGTGAACAAGATAGCTAGTAACAAGGTGGAACTCGTGAGGAATTTGTACAAGTTAAGGTATGAAGATGGAGATCCCATTGTAACACACCTTAATGAGCTCTAGAACTTGTTCATCTAGTTTAAAAACACGAAGATAGTTTCAGGGCATGAAGTATAAGATCTGTTACTCCTAAATTCTTTAGCGGATAGTTGGGAAGCTCTTTGTGTGTCTCTCAACACTTCTGCCTTGGGTGGAAATTTTATAATAGTATCAATGACAATGTCACTTTCTAGAGAAGAGATGAGTAGATGAGGTAGTGTGGCCTTGTTATCAAATTCTGAGGCACTTGGGGTGGGATAAGGGAGAGCCAATGGCAAGATACAGAGGGGAAGGTATAAGAGTAGAACAAGGAATATAAAGAAGAAAAGTCACTACTTCCATTGTAGGAAGCTTGACAACTAGAAGAAGGATTATTGAGAGTTCAAGAAGGGTGCAAAAGGGAAATGAAAGGTGGATGAGGAGATGACGATCATAACTGATGATGAACTAATGGTTATCTTTGAGAGCCTAAATGCTTAAACAAGCACCTTATGTATCGATGCTGAATGGGTAGTGGATACTGGTGCATCCTACTAGATTACCCCAGACAAGAATTTCTTCTCTTGTTACATACCTAAAAAATTCGGTGAAGTATAAATAGGTAATGATGGCATCTCAAAGATAATTAGTATAGGGAGTATATGATTAGAGATGAGCTTGGGTTGTACCTTGCAACTCAAAAAAGTTAGGGATGTTCCTAACTTGAGGATGAGCCTTATCTTAACTGGCAAGCTTGATGACGACGGACACCTTAGTCAATTTGAAAAGGATATGTTAAAGCTGACAAAGGGATCCATGGTAGTTGCTAGGGGGAACAAGCATTTCTCACTGTATTGGACTCAGACAAAGGTGTGGCCATCGGTTGAGGTAAACTCTAACAGAGAAACTTGTGATGTCAGACATCATAAACTTGACTGCATGAATGAGAAGGATGTAAATCTTCTCAATAGAAGAGGAGCTCTAGTAGATTTCCGAGGGGGTAAGGTTGGCTGATGCACACAATGTTTATTAGGTAAGAAAAATTGAGCCCACTTAGTTAAAGGTGCTCACAAACTGTAACACCCCCAAAATTCACTACTAAAAAATTTCGTTTTATTAAAATAATTAGCGAAAGTGGAATATCAAAACCATAAATTTTGGGGATATTATTGTCACACTTAGTACCAGATCGGTTCGCTCCTACCATTCTAGTACCAAGTGCTAAGGCTAAAAGAGAAAAACACAACTTACGAGAAACTCAGACATATTTAAATCAGAGTAGCATAGTAAATAATTTACGAGAATAAAATCCATTAGTGGTGGTTACAAAACAATGAATACATTGAAACAAGAATTTAAAGGAGAAATAGGACAACCCTAGGACTTTCTGGATAGTCCCTTACACTCTTTCCCGAGAGCCCACTTCAATAGAACCTGAAAACGACCTGCACGGGACACTTTTCATTGAATAGGCAGGGGCTCTACGAATGGAACCCTTCAGTACTATAGTACTGCGTAACTCCTTAAAAAACACCTAATAGTAGCCTCGCAATGTAACACATGATATACCACTATACCAATACATAACGATAGGTGTAAACATAATATTTAGATCCATACATTCACATATTTGATAAGTCAATCGGATATTAATGATGCATACGTAATATTCACTTTCGTATATTCGCACACTTAACAAGTCAATAAAATACAAAGTTGCACTAGCTAGCCATGCAACTTTTCAACTCTTGGCAGAATAATGATTTAGAGTTGCATAGCCGTGCAACACCCATGTCTTCCTTTTCTTGATTCCTTTGCTCCTCTTTTCAACTTTTTAACCCTATTCACTTCTCCGAAGGCATTTGAGGTTGATTATCCTTATTCAATGGCTTTCATATTTGATTATTTTCTTGGTTCCATGCATTATTTTCTTGGATCTTTGTGTTTGTGCAAAATTTCCTGAAAACCATTATCAAGAAAGCAATAACACAAATAATATACCAAACAAGACTACATAAATGAAGGGAAAGCAGGATAAAAATATGGGAAAAAATCAGCTTATCATCTCCCTTATTCTTACCCTTTGCTTTTCCTTAAGCAAAACTAAAGAAAAAAAAAGGAAAAGAAAGATAGAAGGGAATGGGATCAAAGCCTCAGATTATATAATGTACTACACGAGTATGATAAATAATGATAGATCGACCTGTATTGCAAGCATTAACAATAAGAAAATGAACATAATGTTGTGGACACTCCTCAATCCTGATCCCAAATCAATATTAGGATAACACTTTAAGAAGCTTTAAGATCATGTAGATTCTCATCCTTATGAGACAAGGATTAATAGAGGAGCAGACTTCCTCACATCAGGTAAGTATAAGCTCTTTATGCTCATGTGCATAAGTTTCTCTCAAAATTCTCTCTACTGATTTGATTGGTCATAGGCTTGCATGCACTCTCATTCTCCTCCACTCAAAGATGATATGCAATAAAAAAAATCATAAGGTCTTACTAAAGGTGTAATGGGGCTAGGGTAAAAGTTGTGGTATAATTGTTCTAAAAAGTTATATTTTTATGGTTTGGTGTTCCCAGGGAAATTATTAGTGATGGTAGTTCCCATTTCACCAATCGAATTCTCAGCACACTTGTAAACAAATATGATGTTACTCAGGAAATGGCCACGTACCATCCCCAAATGAGTGGACAAGTGGAAATCACCAATTGTGAGATAAAGGGACTCCTTGAGAAAACGGTGTCCTGCATGCAAAAATATTAGACAATGACGTTGAATAATGCTTTATGGGCCTACTAAACTACTTACAAGACAACAACTGGAATGACACCTTTCCAATTGGTATATGGAAAATCTCGTCATTTTCCTGTTGAAGTTGAGCACAAGGTATTTTTGGGTGATAAAAGTAATCAATTATGATTTGAAAGCAGATCGAAAAAGGAAGAACCTCCAACTTAACTAGCTTAATGAGTTACAATTAGATCCCTATAATAATGCTCGAATATACAAGGAGAGAACTAAAAAGTGGCATGATAGGAATATTATCCAAGGGAAATTTCAGAAAAGAGATTCGGTTCTCCTCTTCAACTCATGCCTCAAGCTTTTTCAAGGAAAGCTTCGTTCTAGGTGGTCGGGGTCATTCGATGTTTGAAAGGTATATATGTTTTGGGCTGTTAATATTTGGAGCTAGTCTATAGGAATTTTCAAGGTCAACAGTTAAAGATTGAAGCCTTACGTTATTGGTTCTCGAGTAGAAAAAATGAGTACACTTTATCTTCTAGATCCACCTTCAATTTGAGGAAAATGCATTCGAGCTAAAGAACTTAAACAAGTGCTATATAGAAGGCAACTCATGTTCTTATGTGTTTTCTTTCATTCTTTTCTGTGTTCTCTTTTCACTTTTTTCTTTTACTTTACTTTTTTTTGCAATGTATTGACATGTCCTATTATGGTACGAGTTAAGGAGGAGAAATTAGGGATGAAGAATCAAGTTTGTGGAAAAATAGGCTAAAAATAATCTAAAATGAGGGCTGCATGGCCAAGGCACGACCTGGTGCATGGTCCGACAACCACTAGGAAAAGAAATCTCAGAGCCAGAGCATCACATGGATGAGGCATGACCTGAATCATAGCCATGCGATATTCTCCCAGAAATCTATGAGAGATGAGACCATGCACATCCGGGTCGTGCTAAACTAGCATGCCTATGCCTCTGCACCCAAGAAATTTGCGAGACCAGAAACAATGCATGACCAAGTCATACAATGCCGTATAATCGTGCAAATATGCCTATTTATACTACACACCCCCTTTTTCCACCATGCACGGCCCTCTTCAGTCTCCATTACCTCCTCTTCGATGTATCCTAACTCTAAGCATCCACAATCAAGCCATCCCTGGCAACGACACCAAAAACTTGGTGGTTGCTAATCCATAGTAGCCTGTTAAGGTCGTATCCATAGGGACTTTGCAATTAATTACCGGTTGTTATTATTTTAGCTATCTAGATTGTTATAAAGTGGGAAAATGGAGGTAAATAATAAAATGACTAATAAACTATAGATTTTGAAACTATAGATGTAAAGCCTAGGATTGAACTTCTATGTCATTCTCGGTATTCAAAAATCAATTATTAATATGTTGTAGTATAGTTGAAGATTATTGTGAATAATTGGTCAACTGTAATTCACTAGCCTCTTTCAAGGTCTAGGAATGTATCTAATATATTCCATTGACTACTTTCATGACTAATAAATTAGATTAAATCTATTAAACACCACTGATTAAATAGTCCCTAAGAATCAATTATCTACTCTCATGATCAATTAAATTCCTATTCGTATATTAATTTCCGACATTGATTTTAGCCTCTCAATTATATTCAACGTATATATATATATATATATATATATATATATATGTATATAATTAGATTTTATCAAACCTGACTTTTATCAATAATTTCTAGCATACAAAACAACCTATATGAACCATACATACTACATATAATTTAACTCATTATATTCATACTAAATAGAGCCTAATTTAACCATAGAAAAGATAATTACTCACTCATGAATTGAAAGAAATACATCAACTAAATGTAATTGACATACATATTGTAGATATAATAAATAATGGAAAATATAATGAAAAGATCAAATCATATATTGAAGATAAAAATAAAGATCTTTAGAGTTGAGATATACCCTTCACTAATCTTGATTGAAGAACAAAAATGTATAAGAATCAAAAATAAATTACAATGAGTTTTTTTTGCTTGAAAATAATACAAAGAATTAAGGTTGGTTTGACATAGAAAGGAGTGGAAGAATGTGGGGGAAAAATGTGTGTTGTACTTGATAACCTTTAGCTGCATGGTCGTGTAAGGCTATACTAGCTGGTTGCGCAACTTTTTAACGTTCAGCTAAATACACATGCATGGTTATGCAAGGGTGTGTTGTGGTTGTGTGAGGAAATTCTATGCAAAGTGTTGTTTGATAGTTACATAGCTGTGTAAGGTTGCACTAGCTGGCCATACAACTTTTCAACTCTTGGCAGAATGATGATTTAAAGTTGCACTGGCTGGCTATGAAACACCTACTTCTTTCTCCTCTTGCTTCCTTTGCTCCTATTTTTAGCTCTTTAACCCTCTTCATTTCTCTAAAGACATGTGAGGGTGATTATCTTCATTCAATGCCTTCTATATTTGATTATTTTCTTAGTTCCATATGTCATTTCCTTGGATCTTTGTTTTTGTGCTAAATTTCTTAAAAACCATTATCAAGAAAGTGGTAACACAAAAAATATGCCAACACAAGACTACATATATGAAGGGAAAGTAGGATAAATTATATGGAAAAATTTAGTCTATCACCCCTAACCAATTTCGAAGGAGTTAGGAGTTTCCTAGGTCATGTGGGATTTTATAGATATTTCATTAAAGATTTTTTTTTTTCAAAAATTACTAAACCCTTGACCCATTTACTTTTCAAAGATGTTCCTTTTGCATTTGACCAGACTTATCTAGATGCTTTTGACAGGTTGAAGGAAGCTTTGACAATTGATTTGGTAATAAGCTAGCCTAACCAGAACCTTCCTTTTGAAGTGATGTGTGATGCTAGTGACTATTCTATTAGGGTTGTACATAGGTAGATAAAAAGTAAAAGTATGATCCATATGCTATTCTAATAGAACTCTAGATGATGATTAGATGAATTATGCCGCAATAGAGAAGGTGATCTTAGTTGTTTTATTTACATTGGAAAAATTATGGTCTTATCTTATTGGGTTAAAGGTTATTGTGTTCAAATACTATATAGCTCTCAGGCATCTCTTAACCAAATAGGATACCAAACCATTATTAATTAGACAAATCCCTTAATTGTAAGAATTTGATATGGAGGTAAAGGATGGAAGAGGTGCTGAAAATGTAGTAGCATATCACCTTTCTAGGCTAAGGAGATGAATGGGAGTGAAGCATAATAGGATCCATTTGATGATTCATTCGAATATGATAATCTATTTGTTGTTGCTAGATTTCATGTTCCATGGTTCATCAATTTTTTTATATTATATTATTTGTATGGTGTTACCTAAATATTTTACAAACCAAAAACGCAAGGAATTCCTTTTAGATATCACGTATAACTATTGGAATGATCCTTGTATTTACAAGCAATGTGTAGATGAAATATGTAAAATATGCCTATCGAAAGAATATTTTTTGGATGTTATTTCCCATCACCACTCATCATCATATGGAGGTAATGAAAATACTTCCAAAATAGAAGCAAAGGTACTACAAATGAGATTCTATTTCCTTTTATTCTTCAAGGGCATGAGAACTTATGTGCTTTGCTGTGATCATTGTCAAATAACCAAAAACATCTAAAGGAGGAATAAGATTCCATTAAAAAACATATTTGAAGTCGAAATATTTGACCTATGGGGGATCTTATCCATCATCACACAATAATAAATGGTTTTTAGTGGTGGATTACATCTCAAAATGGGTTGAGGCATTGTTATCTCAGATGAATGATGTGAAAGTAGTCATTAAGCTATTTTAGAAGATTATCTTTCCATGGTTTGGTGTCCCAAAGAGTGGTGATAAGTGATGAAGTATATCATTTTGCAAATAAGGTTATTAGCATGCTCCCATGAAAATATGGTGTAACCTATAAAATGGTTACAAGTTACCACCCTTAAAGGAGTATTCAAGTGGAAATCGTAAACCAAGGGATTAAGAGATTATGAAAAGGATGATTTCTAGGTCAGGAAAAGATTGGTATTTGAAGTTGGATGACATCTGATAGGCTTATTAGATAACTTATAAGACTCCTATAGGCACAATACCATTTTGATTGATTTATGTAAAATCATGTCATTTGATAGTTGAGGTGGAACACAAAGAACATTAAGATGTTAAAAGTATTTATTTAGATTTGATGGAAGCGGGAGAATGGAGAAAACTTCAAAACAATAAGCTGGACGAGTTGAGGCTGGATGCATATGAGAATGCCTAGATATATAGATAATAAACAAAGAAGTAACATGATAAGAAATTCTCCGTAAAGAGTTTAAATAAGGAGACATGGTGCTCTTATTCAATACCTATCTCAAGATATTTATGGGTAAGATTTTCTCTAGATGTTCGGGACCCTTCCAAGTACATAAACTATATTTATTTTGAGCAATGGAATCATGAATTGAGACCGCATAATCTTTAAGGTTAATGGGCATAGGTTGAAGCAATGTATCGTGGATCTGTAATTGAAAAATTATTTATCCTCACCCTTTCCTGATCCATCATTGCCTTCAACATTTTTCTGCGACACCTTAGCAAAAATTATTATGGTGGATGAGCTATTTATCGAAGAGACAATATAGGTATGGGATATAGAATGTGAATAAGTAAATTCAAAATAAAAAATGGAACAATCATAATATAGGTAGTGGCACGACTATGTCTTTCCAATAAGCAAATTGAGTCCAAATATGAAGAGGATGGAACACACATAGCCTAATATACAACAAGCTTGCATGCTTGTGCCTCAACCTTCACAAATCTAGCATCGCACACCCATGATCTTCCCTTCAAAACCCAACCCACCCACCCGACCCCATCACTTCTCCTTTTTCCTTCCACCCTCTACTTCTAAAAACCTATAATGATATCCTCCTACCTTTTCTTTGCACCACCTCACTATTACACAACACCATCATAGCTCAAGCACACACCCCACAACACCACTACAACTCTACATCACTGCACAATTTACACCGCTACACCCCACTACACATCCACACCTCTGCACTATACCACATCCTCTACACTACACCACTATACCACCACACCAGTTTCACCTCATTACACCACAACCCCTACACTACTGTGCACATGACTACCTACCTCTCTCACCCTATTTTCATCACATTCTTTACATGGGGTTAGTTTTGGGATTTCATTGTCATATCCTTCCAATTAAATAGCTAATATAGTATATCTCTCTTATTTTAGGAAAAACAAAGATATGGAACCACCTAAACAAACCCAAGATTGCACAATTGACGATGAAGGAGAAGCCTCCTAACCACCATCACTATCTGACAAAGGTAAAAATGCAAACATTCCAACTTTGAATCCCTATGGCTTTCTAATTGCCAATTTATCTCACAAGGACCACCTTGCAACTCTTTTCTATAGGGAAATCACAACCACTCACTGCTCATTACTACTATCTTCCTTTCCACCTAGAATCATTTAGCTCAACCTCCCCTTTATTCACATTTGAAGTTGAGCTACCCCTAGATAGTCTTATCCCTTTCTTGTATCAGTGAACCATATTGATTAGTTACATAAGTGGGGATAACCTTTCTTAGAAAGAGTACGAAGCAGTCGGAGGCGGAGGGAGATAGAAAGCAAAACTAATGCCCGAGGATTGCGAGAGAGAAGAGCGTACCACCCTACCATAGTCATGAGTCTTTTTATAGTCATGACTATTATTATAGTCAACAAGGGCATTTAGGCTTGATATATTGATTGCTTGTTTCTTAAGAAGCTAGGTCTCAAGGAGGATGTTGAATACTTGCTGGGTAGAGGCAGTCTGGCCCACTAATTTACCCATGTCAATCATATAAGTAAATGTCTCACTTTTAAGTTCCTTAGACCACTTCACTTTAATAGGGTAGGGGAGATAATTTCATTTAGAATTTGCAATGAATCTCATCATATGCATCTAGACTATTTTTTTATTTTGGTTCATTTTCCTAGCATTGGGAACACTACTTGTGATGATCTCGAATTATGGAATCTGGAAGAGTTTTAGGCCCAAATCACTAAGCCTAAATGAGGGTGTGCCCCTAAACCTTATGGAGGGAACAACGCCAAAATATCTTTAATCTATAATACACTCTTATGGTATGTCCTAAGGCTGTTGGAGGGAACACTTTTTGGAAAAGGTTAAAGTAATGTAAATAAACTCAAGTTATTTTCTCTACTTTGTATATTGTAGGATGTTGCCCTTGATGGAGGTTATCTAGTAACATCTCAGCAATGTCCGGAACCACTTTGCTACCAATATTATTGTAGGGAACATTGTCACATTTATCACCCCTCAACTTAACTTCAACCTAGAATGTATCCTGGATGACTTATTAAGGAAATTCCAAGGGTTGATCACTTGCGCTAACATGAAATTAATTGTTATAGATGGAATGCAATATAAAATATACAGTGTGGTATCCACTTCCTTATTAATGTATCAAAAAATTAGCTTCCATCTATCACCACACCTTCCCCTAGTCACCCTAGTCCTATATTTGCAAACTTTCATCCCAACTCTATCATTCCATCACATGGCTCACCATTGGTTGCTCCTCTAATCCCCTCATCCCTTATCACTAAACTAGGCCCTTCCTCCTCTGACCCATCATGGGGTTCCCACTTTGAGATGATAGAAGCATGATTTGTTGTGCCTAAAGCCCATGTTACTAGTTTTTGTGATTCACTTGCTCTTATTGACCAAATAAACACTATAATACAACAAATGTATCTATGACACCTTGAGCACAAATACCTACTATTATTGCCACCACAATATGTGTTTTTCTTTACCTTTCCCATTTCATTCTTTCCTAAAAATTAAGGACAATGTGTCATTTAAGCAAGGGGTAGTAAGTTTTCCATTTCTATTTCTATTGAATTTCTTTATCTTATTTTATTTGGTTTTTAGTGCGTCATTTTCTTATTTTTTATTCTCTTTTCTTTTGGTGTGTTTTATTTTTTATCTTTCTATCATAAAAAAATGAGAAATTTGGGAAATAATAGACTAATGATGAAAATTTGATAAAATTTTCTACATGACTTGATAATTCATTAGAGAGACATATGGATTGTGAGTGAGTATAACAAAAATTCCTTTAAAATACTTTTAAGCATGAATTTTTCAATCAGTAGAATCTAAATCCACTTATTATTCTATCACTTTAGTGTCTTATCATCATTGATTTTGTCATCTAAATCGAGATATAGGAAATACAGTTGGTAGAATTGAATCCAATGAGATATTGAGCCTTATAAACTATTCATATCTTATATAGTCTCATTGTTTTCTATTTGTGTGTATCCTTATCTGATGTGTAAAACTATAACATGCATTATTTCTCTTCATAGTCATGAATGAGTTATGCATGCACTAACATGATTGAGGCACATGTTTTCTTTTCATAGCTACATTAGCCAAATTTCCTACCTAATGATATTTATTTCCTTTTTGCTTAACCCCTTTGAGCTTAAGACCTGTTATTTTTTTATTAAAACCTACAATTGTATCCCCCGATCCTAAGTTATTACCTTACCATTGTTAAAAACAAGGGAGTGATAACTTTTTAATGTATTTGGTGTAGGTATAGAAAAAATAAGCACGAGGGCATGATAAAAGTGAGTTTCGTAGAGCTTGTGTGGTGAAAATGTTATAATTGTAGCTTTTTTATTTAATTAGAATTTTTATGTGGATGATTGAGCATCCGAGTTTTTATTGGAAAGGAGGGCTTGTTGGTAATAAGCATTGGCTAATGCTTTTAGAGTATGCTAGTGCATTATTAATTTCAAGTTTTGAGGCAAATTCTTATAGTTGCCCTTCCATTAATTTTTGTACGATTAGCTATAATCCTAAACCTACCATTCCCCTTACCCTATCCCATTACATACTTAATAAGACCTTGTGACTTTTCTACATTTTTACTTGGTTTTAGCGATTTGAGTTACTTAGGGACAATCAACGGCAATTTACTTGAAGTTGTTGATAAACTAATTATTTAGTACATTTTCACCTTACTTTTCTTCTATTTTATGAATTTATTTCATATAATTCATGAAAATTTTGGTATACTTTGTCTTTTGTTCTATTTATTTCTCTCTCGGTATTTAGTTTTTAGGGATTTGTAGAGAAGTGTACAAAACCAAGGAAGAGAATAATGGATTTGGATCAAAGGTTTTTATGGAAAGCATTGAAGGAAGAGGAACTAATATCACATGCATAAATGAAGAAGAGAGAAGCTAAGGAGTCAAACAGAGGATGAAAAACCATATATTTAGCTAAGGTAAAACTTTCTGCATCGTCCCAACTCACCCATACATTAACTAGTGCATGTCCAATGCACCAGCCATGCACAAAACACCCAGAGAGAGATAAAAGATGAGAATAGAAGTGTCACATGGTCTAGGTGTGTGAGGATGGCATAATAGTGCAATAATAGTGATGTTGAGAGAAACAAAGATGTATGGTACACCCTGCAAGATAGGCACAATCGTGTAGCGATGCTTACTCCATGATCACATGCATGACCTAATCCACTTCTTTAGCAAACTTTGTGGATGAAAGTAGGGAATTTTTATGAGAGATTTGGATAAGACATAAAGGGGGATCTTAGCTGGGAACTAAAAACTCCTTGACCATAACCTTAATTCCTAGATTCAAATATGAGTTTTAGTTTATATATCTTTGATGGTAGATTTCAGCATCATTAATCTATGAATTTTTTTTCTCTTTCTCTTGTTATATATTATGTTTAATGTTACTTATTTTCCTACATTCCACTAAAATTATGAGTGAGTAGATTTCTTTTCTATGATTAGATCAAGTGTGAATTATGAATTAATGAATAATAAATTTAATTATCAACCTTAGTAAGAGTGGATTTATAAAGTTTATTGTTGGTTTAAACTATAAGAAATCTATAAAGAGACCATATGAAGTTGTATAAGATTATATAGACTTTGTAATTGTAGAACTCTAGTGATTTAGGAACATTCATCTCGTTTATTTAGTTTTATTCACTTAAAGCTAGGCATGTATTGATTTTGAGCACACTACTTGTAATTCTTTTTAGGATACAGAGTATTATTTGTGAAATATTATGAAACTAATTGAAAACACACACACACACACATGCATATATATATATATATAGGTGTAGATGTAATTGTAGTGTAATACATCAAAATAGCTTGACTGAGTTATTACAGATGTGTTTCTATGCCATTTTTATTTACTTTCCACCATGATAGTTTAACCTTGTGCTTGAGTTATTAGTTAATACTACACCATCCATTTGTCTTTTGCTTTCATATATAGGAAAATAATACTTTAATAATTACTTCTATTGTTGCTTCATTTATGATAAGACAACACTTATGTTAAAGATAAGGGTAATGCTGATGTGATAATTGAAACTCATAAGATTGTTATAGGATTGTGTATTCTCTACTTAATGTGGATCATTTTTATGCCATTATGTTTTGAGGATATCAAACTAGTATCATAAACAAGAAACTTTCCAAATTGTTTCATTTTATTAGAATTCCACAATCAATATTTGCAAGTTCATCTTAATTGATTAGATATTACTACATGAAAACCATTAATATATATACACTATTGGTTGATGTACATAACTTATTTTTTAATATTCAATATATAATCTTCTTTCTTATGTCTAATTTATTATGTGAAAAATTTATTACTCCAGTTCACATGGATATAAATTATCATAATAAAATAGGAAAATTGTTTAAGGAATCAAATAAGACAATATTTTTGATCTTATATATGGGTAAAATAGGATAATTTTTATAAAATTGTCTTATTTTTTTCACCAAATATGTATGCTAAATTGGGTAACATGTTTTTCTCTTATAGGTAGGTCAAATAGGACAATTTTATAAAAATTATTCTAGTAGCTTAAACTAAATAGGGCAATAATATTGCTTCTATTGATAGCAATCAAACATAGCAATTATAATTACCCTATTAGATTGGAATCAAATACTAAAATCTAATATTTTAGTGTTATAAACATAATTGGGTGCACATGATAGGGAAATGTTAGGGTTATTTCCCATGCAATAGGCTAATAGGATAATATTTTGATCTAATAAAGTAAATAAAATTGCCATATTTTATGATATATCTTATAGTATTTCTTGGACTGTATGTGGGTGGCTAACCCACGTTTTCAAAATTATTTTGAGAATTACATTTGAAGGTATCATCCTTCAATTGTGATGTTAGTGGAAACTTGAGTCAAAAAGGAAAGAGCTTGATTCATTTAAGAAGATTTGGCTCCAATAGTGTATTTAGGCGGGATGCTATTAGCTTTGTAGGAGGTATTTTGGTTCTCTAAAAATATAATGATGTTGTAATGTATGTCTATGAAAATGATTACCCTTCAAGTATAGGTACCCAAAATAAAATAATTAACTTTTATTTCTTCATACTAAAAGGCCTAAAAAAATTGTTTTTTAAGCAATATCATAAATCTAAAATAGTGCTACACTTAGTATAAGTTTGATATGCACTTTTATTGTACCAATTGTGAAGGTAAATGAACAAAAAAAATCAACAAAATACTATAACACTTTAACATAAATAACTTAAGAACAATAGTGCAAAGATAAATATTACATAATACAATAAAAGATGGAGAGAAAAAATAAATACAAGGGATGAAGAACCTAATAGGGATATGAGAAATCTATGACACACGAAATGTGTTACCACATATAGCTGATGGACTCATATTTTTATATATTTATGTCCTATTATTTTAATTTTTACATTATTTATTTAAGTAAAATTTGAACATGTTTACATTATATATAGTTATTTATTTGAATTTTAATAATCGCAATTATTTAGCATAAACATGAGCTTAAAATGTAATTTTAAGTGAATATTTTTTAGCCATAACTTTCTCTCATGAACTTGGATTTAGGGGATTCAAATTTATATGTAGAGATAAGATTGACATATATGCCTTTTATTTCTAGAAAGTTTTGCTCAATACATCCATATATCTTGGTATAAATTAGGCTTAAAATTCCAACTAAGAATATAGAATTTTGTGGAGAATTATTTATGAAGTTGATGTCTTCATATTATTATGCAGGTATTTCCATGAGTAGGCAACATCATCACACAATGGATGAGAAGGGGACATCATCACTCAAAGAATATAGTGGTATATGGATGTGTGAATAAAAAAAAGAGAGATGGGGATGGTGAGAAATAAGAAAGGGTAAATTTTAAATTATGAAGTATATTTTACAACAAAATTTATTGGCAAATAAGGTACTTTTGAGTATCCTATTTGATAAAAATATTTCCCTATTATTCTATTAAGGCAAAATAAAAATATCCTAGCATTGCCATATTATTTACATCTTATTAGGATATTTGCATCTTATTAGTGTTAAAAGGGTAAATTTCTAGATTGTCCTATTTAATTCAACTCAATTAGGGCAAAAATAATAGTCTTGGTTTATTCATATCAATAAATGCAATTATTATTACTTTATTTGATTCGAAATAATTAGGATAATCTTATATTTTCACCCTATTTGACCTACTTATTGAATCAAAAATATTGCCTAATTTGATTCCTATCAATAAGGGTAATATTATTACTCTATTGAGTTTAAATAGTTAGAGCAGTTTTTATATTGTTTCCCTGTATGGCTTATCTATTGGAGAAAAAATATTACTTTATTTGATTTTTTGAAAGATGTTTTCTATTTTATTTCTAAAAATTCACGTGCTTAATAAAATAGAGAGTGATAAGGTTTTATATTAACAATTAGAATAAGTAAGAAAGTTACATATAAAATATTAAATTTATTATATATTAACCAACTATACATATGTATAAATTATTTTCATATAATAAACAGTCTAATCAATGAAAATTAACCCCAAAATATTGACTATGAACTTCTAATTCAGGGAAATAATTTAGTGGATTTCATATATATGATACTAGCATATCATCCTAAAAATGAAACAATCTTCAAAGGATCCATATTAACTAGAGCATGTACAATCCCATGAAAACCTCTTGAACTTCAACTATATCTTCAACATAACCTTCATCCAATTTTTAGGAGTTATAAATTACATGTTAAAAATTTAATTGTAGAAGCTAAAATATTAAAGATGCAAGGTGTTACAACCACACTTGTTACAAGTCTCGTTTCCTATACCATTCTTATATCAAGTGATAAGACTTAAAACATTATTTCACTTAAATTAATAACTTAGTTATAAGAATCATAATAGATAGAATCAAAGTATATTAATAACATTTCAAATAAAACGATAATCATTGGTTACAAAATTCATTGAAAGGGAAATACATAAGGATATAAGAAAACAAGAACATCTTGATCAAGAGATCCTACAAAAAACATCATAGTCCTTACTCTCAACCTAAAATACTAGCCTTCAACTGATCTCACAAGAAAACCTACAAAGACCATTGCCCATTGAATAAGGAATGGACCATGAAATGAAAACCATCAATACAACGATACTAAAAACCCGTCATACAAAAATAATATGAAGAATCCACATGGAACATATAAAAAACATCACAACAAGACTTAGTATAGAATATTTAAATGTTCAAGTGATGAGAAAAATATGATAATTATATTACATAGAAAAGTATCATCAAGCCATATATAAATCATATCCATTACTTGAGCTTTGACTAGGTATTTGATGCACATCATAACATTATGTTGGTTCGTATAGGTATTGTAGAAGTTAGGTGTAGATTCTTGAGTTTTGGAATAAATATGCCCCTTGGTGTTTATTCATAGAATATGTTGATGTGATTTTTTAGGAAAATTTTGAGAGTAAGGAAATAAAAGAGATATGATAAAACCCTAATAGTCTTGTTATGGGACCCAATTTCTTCTTATCCTCTATAGACTTCACCATTAAAAGAGAATTGTAGATTTGTGTAATTGATTGTTTTATCTGTTTATCATCCTATAATTATACGAGAGAACAAATAAAGATTCCTATTTTCCCCTCAATTGTTATTTTTTGTGTTTTTTGTTCATCATATTGTTAATTTTGATTTTGGTGAGGATCCATTCAATCCACGTAATGCCACATCATAATCATTTAGAACATTTTGAAACTTACCAACTAAGCATCTAAAAGATGAACTCTAAAGCAATGTTAGAACTAACATCAACATAATAACCATAATCTCCATTATGTATCTCATATCCCAAAATTATAACCATAATATTCATAACACCACAGGTAGGGCTCTAAGACATAATACTTAGGAAGGCATGAAGGTTACTATCGAATCACAAGTGGGTACAAAGACACAAGACCTGAAATACCACAAAAATTCTAATTTTAAGAATTATGGCTAATTAAGGATTTATTAAGAAAATTGATTAAATAAACTATTTTATTAAAATAAAATAGAATTAATTAGGGCAAATCAAGGAAATAATAAATATCTTAATCGGAGAAAATTAGAGTATTTTGCTAGTTAAAATGGAATTTAGGAAAAATCTTTCAAAAATCCTAAATTAGCATAAAAGGGAATTAAATATTATTTTATTTAAATATTATTATTTTTAAAAATATCAAATTATCAAAATAATACAAATAACCTAACCCACCTATTTTTCTTTTTCCCTTTTTCCCTTTTCTTTCTTTCTTTTATTTCCTTTTTCTTCCTTTTTCTTTCCTTTCCTTTTCTTTTTCTTCCTCTTCCCTCCGACCTAGGCCAGCCCGGCAGCCCATTGCCCTCCTTCCTTTTTCTTCTCCTTCTGCGCGACCCAGCCTAGCATGCCACGTTTCAATTTTTCTTCCTCCCCCAACCAGCTGGTTCCCTCCTTCTTTCTCTCTTTTCTTTTCCCCTAGCCAGCCGGTCCACGAGAGCACCCCGTCCTCCTTCTTCTTCTTCCTTCTCCCTTCCCCCATCGACCTGCAACTACCCCGAAGATCTCGTCGCCGGCCACGCCAGTTAATTTGGCTAATCTCCCCCCTCTCCCGTACTGACCCGCCTGCCAATAGACCCAACCAACCTCCATCTCTTCTCTCTTGATTTTCCCTCTCCCTAGCCAATCACCCCTACCAATAAACCTACCTACACCAACCTCCATCGCCATTGGTGAACCCTAACCTACCTGCCCTATTCTCCTATCTCTCCCCTTTGACCTTATCCCCTCCTTTAGCTCTATAAATACCCCCATAACCAGCCTTGGTCGAGCATTTTTCCTGAAATCTAGAATTTCCCCCCTTTGTAATGCCACCCAATCAGATACCCATTCTACCACCATCATCCAATGCTGCCGTTAGAACCACCAATAGGACCACTCCCTACACCACCCTCTACCTAACTATAAATCCCTTCTCCCTCGATTTGCCCTGCACGATCCACCCTAGTCGTGCAAATTCACCTCCTCGATCAGCCCTTCCTTTCACGTTTTCTGCCCTTTGCACCACCATTAGCCACCACTCCCACCATAACCAACGCCTCCTACACCTCCCAAACTATTCTATAGACTTCCCTCTATTTCCCCCTTCCTCCCTCTCCTCCTCTCTTTCTCTCTTTCCTCCACTGTAGGTCACTACTACCGCCGCCACCTTTGGTTGCACCACCACCTTCATTCCACTCTTCTCCATATAAGCAACCATCAACACCCCAACTTCCACCCTCCTTCTCTCTCTCCTTTCCCAGCACTCGACTCTTTCTCTTTTATTTTATTTTTTCGGCCACCACCATCGCAACCGTGCACCATCGCCAGTGCCGCCTGTCACCACCAACCCCAGGTAGAACCCTAAACCCTCTCAATCCTTAAAACCTAATTATTTAAGCTTTATTTATTTAATTTTATTATATTTCTATTATTTGAGTATCATCATCATCATCATCATCATCATCATCATCATCATTAGTATTTATTGTTGTTGTTGTTGTTATTATTATTATTATTATTATTAGTATTATTATTTATTCAATGTAGGGTCGAAACCCTACTTTACTTTATTTTCGATTAATATCATTATTATTATTATCATTATGATTATTTTTATTTCGTAATATTATTATGGTTATTATTATTATTATTATTATTATTATTATCATTATCATCATCATCATCATTATTATTATTATTATTATTGGTGAAGGGTCAAAGCCCTTATTTCATATTTATTTCGAATTATGTCATTATTATTATTATTATTATTGTTGTTGTTGTTGTTGTTATTTTTAATTCCATTATTATTATTAGGGTAAAATATTCAAATCTTATATTATCACCTTTTTAATATTACTATTACTACTTTTATCTTTAGCAAAATTAGCATTTAGTTAGTGTTACTATTATTATATTATTATTTTATCTAAAACCCTAATCTTAGAATAAATTAGGAAATAATAATATTTTTGGTAGGAGAGAATCTAATATTTAGTTTTTCCCTCTTATAGGAGAGACCAGTCAAAATCCTAAGGAGGCGTAGGAGCGTGCTCCAAGACCGATGTCGTATTAGGTAAGGGTGTAACTAAGGCCTTATGTGTGTTATATACCTTATGTGCTTTGTATGCCATGTATTAGGATGTGTTATGTATCTTATGCTTATTGTTATAACTATTTCATGTGTAGTGTCGCTTGGAGTTAAGGTATGCTTATCTACTTTCATATAGTGTAGGTTACTATGTATATGTTGTGGAATGTGATGTAATGTATTTTGACCCTTTAAGACATGCATGTGAGGATGTTTAATGTGGTATTGTGGGGTGGAATGATGAAAAATAAAAATGGGAGAATGAGATGACTAAAGGGATGTAAGTTGGTTAATATAGATGGAATTGACCTAAGTGTTCTATGGTCTATGAGTGGATGAATAAAAAAGTGATATTAAATAAAATAAAATAGGGGAGAATATAGGGTTTTTCATAGGAGAATCTATGGTTGTGTATAGGAGAATCTAGGGTTTTGCATGGGAGAATCTAGGGTTTTAATTGGGAGTTTAAGGGTTTTGTATGAAAATTTTTAAGGGTTTGCATGGGATGTATAAAGTCTTCATGGGGGTCAATTTTATATATGGAAATTTAATTTGGGGTGTGAGGAAGGTAATGGAAGTGTTTTTGGGTGTTTAAACTCTTTAGATGAAAAATAGTTCATGGGATAATATAAGGATACATAAAAGACTAAGCTAGGGTTTGTTGTGGCCAACTAGGGTTTAGTGTGGCCACTTAGGGTTACGTGATCACACATGCACTTGGTGTGTAAAGTGTGATGATTAGGGTGGAATTTGAAGGTTGTGATGTGCGAAGTGTTAAAATGAGTTAGGTTGTCAGAGGTGGAGTAGGATGGGCCACATAGGCCTAAATTAGGGTTTTTGGGGTAAACTCTAGAGCGAGGTAATGAGTGGATTGGAGGTGAAAAGTAGTGGGCCTTGGCCCACATACATGGTAGATGGTATCTAGTGTGAGTTAGGGTAAGGAGGAAAGGATTTTGGGTTAAGATAGGAGGTGCATGGACGAGCCCTCTTAGAAGGATAAGTGTAGAGGGAGTTAGTAATGCATGTCTAGGATGAAATCTATTGAATAAGACACTGTAAGGCACTAATCATGTAGAGTGGAAGATTATTAAGCCGGGCTCAGACCGATCCACCGACATGATAGTGGCTAGGTGCCGGGGTACCCTGGAGACTAATCCACCGGCATATAATAGTGGTTAGGGCATGCTACCCTATGTGTGACCGCCCTACCGGCTATAATAGTAGGGGATCCTAATCTCAATAAACCAAAACCTAAGTTTGCTAAGACACAGAAAAGACACTAAGTACTTACAGTGGAATACCATGCGAGAAGGGGCTAGACTAATCCATCGGCGTATAATAGTGGTTATGGCATTTCGCCCTATAAGTGACCGTTCCACCGGCTATAACAGTGGTTAGGGCATGTTGCCCTTTAAGTGACCGATCCATCGGCCAAAATAGTAGGATTTCTGTACTCACCTGGATTTGATAAAAAGCATGGTCTAAAATGAGTATGGATAAGATATTAATTAATTAATCTAGACTATAAATGGCCTTTATTTATTATTCATCTAAAGTGATCGTATGTTGTTTTATTATTCTACTAGGATTATGTGCTTTTGTGTGTCGGCCTTAGTGCACGGTTACCTTAATTAGTACGTAGTATAATAACCACCCCTTTTATGGGTGCTACTCATTCTCTCAAGCAGAAGGCCCTTCTAACTTTGTGCAGGTGGGGGATGCATATTTCGATGCCTTTGATATTCATGAGGCATCAGGTGAGGGCTGAGTGTTGAGCATGTGCTTGGCTCTATGATCGAGAGTGACGTGGCCAAATTCTCTCTTTATGTTATTCTATTTCTTTATGTTATTTATTTGGTATTGGATTTCCCAGAACTA